>JAHIAM010003018.1:0-86207 GCA_021605205.1 Aegilops longissima
ACTAGAGCAAAGAAATACTAGAGGGGCCCCACCAGTTGCCCACAAGGCAACAGGGCACGCCCTGATGCCTTGTGGGGCCCAAACTGGCTTCCTGTGTCATCTTCTGCTATATGAAAGGTTTTGACCTAGAAAAAAATAAGAGAAAAATTTCGGGACAAAGCGCTGATAACCCACAAGTATAGGGGATCACAACAGTTTACGAAGGTAGAGTATTCAATCCTAATTTATTGATTCGACTCACACCACGATCCCCAAGCCGTGTACGGGGCCCCTCTCCCGCTAGTTCATCCTCGGTCATATTTTCGTAGTGCTCAGCGAAGCCCTGCGGAGATAGTTGCATCACCACCGTTATAAACAGACAACACCGCAAAGCAAGCTACAACACAAAAGAGCCTATCCCGAGCTCACACACACACACACGCACGTCTCGACCACACGCACACGCACACGCACACGCACACACACACGCGCACACACACGCACATGCGCGCGCGCACACACACACGTCTCGACCGATGCCGGACGCCTCCGAAGACCACCACCTTTCGTAGAACATAGGAAGTGGCAAGTGGAATGGATCACTTGCTCCGATCTAAGGGAAACACCCGTTTTGGAAACAACGGCGAGGGTGTGATGTAACGACCCGTATTTTTCTTCACATAGTAATTCCACCCTTAACTAGATAATTAAGTAGAATCCATTAAGCAAATACATATCAGATTTATTCAACAAGCATCATAACCACTCAAGTATATATATTTATATTCATAAACCTCAGACATTATAGCTGTAAAAGTGTATTACAAATCTTTGGAAAAAATATAGGGAGACCATGCTATGCTAAGCTATACAGTTGGACCAACACAAAAATATCTCTGGGTCAACCAGAACAGCAAGACACATGGACCACCACCCTCACGTGCACCATATTAATAGTCAATTGGTCAACAGTATAGTCTATGTATGGGCTTCAACCTTCAGCCAATTAGAAGCTAGCACCTGTGAGAACAATGGAGAATGGGATGGGCAGCCATACCAGCCAAGGGAGGTGGATATCAGATATTAGATGGCAAGGAGAGCAGAGTAAGCAACTGCCAAGTTTCACTCGTCTCAGCTCTACCCAAAATAGCCAGACCAAGCTCTCTTCTTCCCAGCAGCACTAGCATTCCCCTGTCCAAAACCAACAAAGATCCAAGAACAATAAGTGAAGATGATGACATGAGAAATCATCAGTAGACTGAAGGGGACAGGCTAGAGCAAGAAGCTAGCCTACTGGACTGGGGTCTGGAGCGCAGGAGCAGCAAGAGTAGGGCCAACAGAGAGAGCAGAAGAAGAAAGGAAGCGAGTACAGTCAGGAGAAGGAGGCGCTACAGAAGCAAACTGAGTCCGGGTCTGAGTACGAGAACTCAGGCAAGCTCTTCTTGATCATGCTGAGTAGAACTATTTTCGGAAAAAAATATATTCTTTACTCTATCTTATCATCAACTTGCATAAAATGTTTTGAGATAAATTGTGTGGAGTGAGTGTTGACAAAGAGTTGGGTTAGCTGATGGAGCAGCATATCCATTGATTTATTTATTTTTTTTATAATTATTTGGTGGGTGGAGGGTGCCCTGGATGGACATACTGGAAGTTGAGGGAGTAGAGAACCCAAATGAGCCATTAGTTCCACCCTCACCAAACGTACCACCTGCACCACCCCAGCCGCTACCTGAACATATAGTTGAACCAGCCCTACAGCCAGATATAGAGCAGCAGCAGCTACCCCACTTCCCTATTCCACGACCACACCAACCTGACTTTATCCACCCACACATGAGTGCCAGCTCGAGGGAGTACAGGGAGGCTACTACGTATGCAAGGGTACTTGGGCTTGGCGCGAGTGGCAGCGGAGGAAGCAATGGAAGTGGCAGCGGTAGCAACAATGGCGGTGGCAGCAGCATCATCTAATCAAGTTCCAATCTGCCAGACTCTTAGGCGTGGGACGCCTTGGCCATAGACTAGTCTTTTGGGATCAGCAGTAGTTAGTGTAGTGGCATCCTGAATATGTGTGTTTATGTAAGATATGTGGCAAAGCAGAGTTTATCCCCTATGTACTAGTAAGATCTGAACCCTATGTGGAGTGTGTTGTAGTTGTAATGCAGTTATGCCCTTAACTAAGACTTGTGTGATGTACTGGTTGTAATATAAGTGCTTGTTCTGTAGTATATAACTTGTGTGCATTAGGAGGCTCATAGTACCTTACTATTGTGTGCTTTAGTGAGTAATCAGAGTGGTATCATTCTGGTTAGTAAGAGGCATTTGCCACCATGATTGCACTTCATGTTTGGTTACTACAAATTTAAGGATAGCATGCTATTTATTGGTATCACTTGCACTTGTGCTTGCTGATTTGAATCAATAATCATGCAAAGAAGTAACCAACTAACTAGAAGAAAAGAAATGCAGGATGAATAACAATGGTTTGACTGAGCAAGACCTTGTTTTTCGTTTGGGATCAAGCGACCATGATCAACATGGGGTACTCCGACAGGAAGATCAAAGTGTTCTACGGACCGGTGCAACTTCCAAGCAACCCAGAAGTTGGCAATGCTGGAACTTCTGGACTTATGGGTGGAGAAGGCAATCTGGGAGATGTCCTTAAGTTCATGGAGAATTCTCGAAAGGAGTCCCAAGAGAACCAGAACCGCTTCCTCGAAGCAATACTGACCAGACTAGTTCCTGGAGGAGCAAACCTACCCGGTGCAGGAGTTAGTTTAGGAGAGTTCTGAAAACTTAGCCACCTACATTCTCCAAGGCGGTGGATCCACTAGAGGCAAATGACTGGCTGTTAGAAGTAGAACATAATCTGGAAACCGTAGGGTGCTCAGATGAAGAAAAGGTGAGATATGCATCGCACCAGCTAACCGGACCAGCAGCAGCTTGGTGGAGAAATTTCAGCCTTAACCGAGCAAATAATCAGCCTATCACTTGGGTGGAGTTCAAGGAGAATTTCTGTCAGACCCATATTCCAAAGGGAAAGATGGATATCAAAAAGAGGGAGTTTCGCAATCTGACTCAAGGTAGCAAGAGGATAAATGACTACCTAAACTAGTTTAATGATTTGGCAAGATATGCTCCGGATGATGTGAATACAGAAGCCAAGAAGGTGGAAAAGTTTATGGAGGGGCTGCATCCATTCCTGAAAATGCACCTCTCAATTCACGGGATCACCCAGTTTCAAGACCTTGTCAACAGGGCCTTCATACTTGAGAATGAGCATGCCAACCTAAGTGAAGAAATAAGGAAGAAAACAAGGGTAGATCCACGCCCCATGATGCATCACCCACGTCCTATGATGCCTAGACCAGTGCGTCCTCATATGCCACCACCACGGCCTAGATTTCCTACTCAGCCAACCTTTATTCCTAAATGTGGGAAGTGTGGAAAAGGTCATGCTACTTGAGGGAGTTCCGGACTAGGGGGTGTCCGGATAGCCGAACTATCGTCATCGGCCGGACTCAAAGACTATGAAGATACAAGATTGAAGACTTCGTCCCATGTCCGGATGGGACTTTCCTTGGCGTGGAAGGCAAGCTTGGCGATACGGATATGTAGATCTCCTACCATTGTAACCGACTGTGTAACCCTAACCCTATCCGTGTCTATATAAACCGGAGGGTTTTAGTTAAGAGGACGAACAACAATCATACCATAGGCTAGCTTCTAGGGTTTAGCCTCTTTGATCTCGTGGTAGATCCACTCTTGTAACACACATCATCAATATTAATCTAGCAGGACGTAGGGTTTTACCTCCATCAAGAGGGCCCGAACCTGGGTAAAACATCGTGTCCCTTGTCTCCTGTTACCATCCGCCTAGACGCGCGATTCGGGACCCCTACCGAGATCCGCCGGTTTTGACACCGACATTAGTGCTTTCATTGAGAGTTCCTGCGTGTCGTCACCGATAGGCTCAATGGCTCCTTCGATCATCAACAACGACGCAGTCCGGTGAGACCTTTCTCCTGGACAGATCTTCGATTCGGCGGCTTTGCTGCGGCCAATTCACTTGGCCATCTGGAGCGATCGAAGCTACGCCCCCGCCATCGGTCAGATTTGGAAATTTAAACTATACGGCCGATATCGCGGAGACTTGATCTTGACGGATTAGACGCTGATAAGCGCGCGACTTGTCTCAATGGGCATGATCTAGCTCTGCAGCGAGCGGTGCCTCGAGGCCGCACGAGAATCCGCTCGACCCTTAATCCGGGCGGATTCCCGATCGAGGACGAGTGGTTGGACACCGCCTCGGGGGCTTTAATCTCTACGGCGATCGAGCCGAACTCTATCCCTGTCCTTTGCGAAGACCTCGACTCCAGGGTGCCGGACTCCTCTCCGGACTCCGAACCCCCCGCGCTCCTGCCAATCGAATCCGATTGGGCGCCCGTCATGGAGTTCACCGCCGTGGACATCTTTCAGCACTCGCCCTTTGGCGACATCCTGAATTCACAAAAATCTCTCTCTGTATCCGGAGAGCCCTGGCCGGATTACGGTCAGGAAGATTGGGATGCGGACGACGAAGAAATTCAACGCCCACCCACCACCCACTTGGTAGCCGCTGTCGACGATCTAACCGACATGCTAGACTACGACTCCGAAGACATCGACGGTATGGACTACGATGCGGAGGCGACCAAGACCCAAAGTGCCTACAGGCACTGGAAGGCCACCTCGTCATACGACATATACATGGTGGACATCCCAAAAGATGGGAGCGGCGATGGAACAACAGAGGATGACCCCTCCAAGAAGCAACAAGCGCGGCGTCGGTGGCGCCGCTCTAAATCCGCCACAGAAGAATGAAGATTCCGCACCGGAGATAACAATACACCGAACGGTGCGAAGACAATCCACTCCGGCAAGATCCAGCGCGGGAGGATGGAGCGCCAGCCCTCACGAGAGAGCGGCGGAAGAAGAGGTAGAGGATTATATGCCTCCCTCCGGAGACGAAGCAAGCCTCGACGACGATGAATTCGTCGTGCCTGAGGATCCTGTCGAACAAGAGCGTTTTAGACGCAGGCTTATGGCCACGGCGAACAGCCTCAAGAAAAAGCAGCAACAGCTTAGAGCTGATCAGGATCTGCTAGCCGACAGATGGACTGAAGTCCTCGCGGCCGAAGAGCATGAGCTCGAACGCCCCTCCAAAAGCTACCCTAAACGCAAGCTGCTCCCCCGATTAGAGGAGGAGGCTTACGAAATCGCATCACCAGGAGACAATACGGCTGACCGACCACCCCGTGGCCGTAACAGAGAGGCCCCTAGGCCCTTGACTAGAACCGTACCCCGGCATCGCTCAAAAAGCACATGGCCAAAGGGGAACGCTCCGGACCTGCGAGCTATATTGGAGGACAAGGCAAGACAATCAAGATCGATCTATGGATCGCGTGGGCGCCCCACGGTACGTGACGACAACCGTCGCGCCGGACACAGTAAGTCCGGCCGGGCCGAACAAAACAGACCAAGCTCTTTTGAGCTCCGTCGTGATATTGCCCAGTACAGAGGCGCCGCACACCCACTATGCTTCACAGACGAAGTAATGAATCATCAAATCCCCGAAGGGTTTAAACCCGTCAATATTGAATCCTATGATGGCACAACAGACCCCGCGGTTTGGATCGAGGACTATCTCCTTCACATCCACATGGCCCGCGGTGACGATCTTCATGCCATCAAATATCTCCCCCTCAAGCTTAAAGGACCAGCCCGTCATTGGCTCAACAGCTTGCCAGCAGAGTCAATTGGGAGCTGGGAGGACCTGGAAGCCGCATTCCTCGATAACTTCCAGGGCACTTATGTGCGACCACCAGACGCCGATGACCTAAGCCACATAATTCAGCAGCCAGACGAATCGGCCAGACAATTCTGGACACGGTTCTTAACCAAGAAAAACCAAATCGTCGACTGTCCGGATGCGGAGGCCCTCGTGGCCTTCAAGCATAACATCCGTGACGAGTGGCTTGCCCGGCACCTAGGACAGGAAAAGCCGAAATCCATGGCAGCCCTCACATCACTCATGACCCGCTTCTGCGCGGGTGAGGACAGCTGGCTAGCACGCAGCAACAACCTCAGCAAAAATTCTGGCAGTCCGGACTTCAAGGACCGAAATGGCAGGCCGCGTCGTAACAAAAACAAACGCCGCGTGCTGGCGACAATATTGAGGATACGGCAGTCAATGCCGGATTCAGAGGCTATAAACCCGATCAGCGGAAAAGGCCATTCAAAAGAACTACTCCGGGTCCATCCAATTTGGACCGAATACTCAACCGCTTGTGCCAGATACACGGCACCCCCGAAAAGCCAGCTAACCACACCAACAGGGACTGTTGGGTATTTAAGCAGGCAGGCAAGTTAATTGCCGAAAACAATGACAAGGGGCTGCATAGCGATGACGAGGGCGAGACCCAACCGCCGAACAATAGAGGACGAAGGTTTCCCCCAAGTGCGGACGGTGAACATGATATACGCAACGCACATACCCAAAAGGGAGCGGAGCGTGCACTCGAGGATGTCACGCGATGGAGCCAGTTGCCCAAGTTCAATCCATGGTCCTCTGCCCGATCACTTTTGACCGAAGGACCACCCCACCAAACATCCGCCACGGAGGATTCGCGACTGGTCTTAGACCCAATCATCGATGGATTTCACCTAACCGAGTCCCGATGGATGGCGGCAACAGCCTGAACCTGCTTTACCGGGATACGGTCGCAAAATGGGCATAGACCCTCAAGGATTAAACCTACCAAAACGACCTTTAAAGGCGTCATACCAGGTGTAGAAGCCAATTATACAGGCTCAATTACTGGAAGTGGTCTTCGGATCCCGGATAACTTCCGGCGAGGAGTTAATCTTGACATAGTCCCGTTCGCAGCGGCTATCATGCCTTGCTCGGACGTCGCGCTTGCAAAGTTCAGCGCGTGCCGCACTCACGCATACCTCAAGCTCAAGATGCCAGGCCCTCGAGGAGTCATCACGGTCAACGGAAACACGAGCGTTCTCTCCGCGCGGAGGAACATACAGCGGCTCGCGGCGAAGTGCAATGCAGCCTCTTAAGGCAATTCTCAAGTCCGGCCGTTAAGCGGCCGGACACAGCCAAGCGCCCGAGTAACTTACAACAAGACCACAGCACGCCCGAGCACGCAGTGAGTGCGGCCCCAACCCCAGCTCCTGCGAAACGTCAAAGCAGGTCCTTCGCGTACACCATTACGCTCGGAAGATACCATGGGCATGGGGAGGGGGGCACGACCACAATACACCCAGACTGCGGCTCAACCACACGAGGGGCTCTCAAGTGTGTCGTTCCTTTTTCTTTTCTTTTTACCTTTTACTTTTTACCCACAGGACTCCGTTTGTCAGAAGCCCTGTCCGGCAGCAGACCTGCCGAACTCACGACGCAACAGCCAGAGAAGGATAAAGGCTACAACGAATATACAGGTGGTCTCCATTACGAGCATTTTCATACACCTATCTGCAGCCTACCCCTGGAGGGGGACATGTTTAATAGTCTCATACCTTGCTTATTGCACTATTTGTATCGTTCTGCATTCGTAGCAGCACTTATTGAATAAAACAATGCAGGACCTTTTTGCTTATAATTGCATTTCTTTTTCATACATATGTTCATTCACGACATGTTGCATCCGTACACTTTAGTGCGGCTAATATACACCAGGGCTTATGTTCCCGCATTACGGTATGATGAGTCCTAACACTTTCACAAGTGCGGCACCCGAACTTATAGCACTATATGCATCGGCTCGAATCATGTCTTGGGTCAATAGTTGGGTTTGCCCGGCTCCGTGTTTTGGTACCTTACGTTCCGTTATATCGGCTAAGGTAGCACCGGAGAACCACTGCGATTCTGCCCGATTCGGCTGGGTTAACGCCTCGATGGAGAAAGCTAAAACTGACCGTCATGATGAGGCGAGAGACCGATCGCTGTTCAAGAGGTTTTTGCGAGTCCTTAAAGACTTATGCCGCTTAGGCGAGGAGCGGATACTGTCCGGCCAAGGCGTGGATAGCGCCCCAAATTCGGCCTTCCGAAGACTAGGGGCTTCGCCGAAATTTAAAATTAAAGAATTATATGGCTAAGTGAGAGTGTTCAAGCATTATAAGTCTGGTTGCCTTGTTCGTTGTGTTGAGCGCCTCCCTAGATAGACCCAAAAATGAGAACAAGAGCGCTCAAGTTTATCCCGAACACCCTAGCACTCGTGGCATGGGGGCTGAAGCCGACGACTTGCCATCTCTCAGATTTGATAAACAGCCGCACAGAAGGTAATATTTTAAATTAACAAGCGTTGCTTAGCGCATATGAACTAAGTTTTCAGCGCACAGGATAACAAAATGCGAGTCTACTCAAATACTACATCTTTGGAGCACTCACCCGCAATAGTGCGGGCGCCCTTCAGCACACTCTTATAATACATCTCGGGCGTGCGATGCTCCTTGCCCTCTGGTGGCGGGTCCGTCACAAGCTTCAGGCATCCATCTTGCCCAGTGCACCTTTTGCGGGCAAGGCCCGACAGGCACCCTCAATACAAGCGGAATGCTTGATCACTTCAACCCACGGGCACGCATCCATCAGCCGCCGCACCAGGCCGAAGTAGCTCCCAGGCATGGCCTCCTTAGGCCACAGCCGGACTATGGGGCCCTACATGGCCTGTTCGGCCGCCTTATGGAGCTCGACCAGCTGCTTCAGCTGGTCGCTATAAGCACCGGATGTCAGCCTCAAAGATCTCGAGACCGAAGACCTTCTCCGTCAAGCTCCCTCCTCGGCCCGGTAGAATGCAGCAGCATCGGACACTCTGCGAGGAAGATCTGCGAACGCTCCTGGAGAGCTCCGAATTCGGGTAAGCAACAGGTAATTAACACTCACATGCTTACTTTGCATGAAAAATGCCTTACCTGCTGCTATTTTCTTCACCGCCTCAATCTCCTGGAGGGCCTTGTAGGCTTCGGCCTTAGCGGCTTTGGCACTCTCAAGAGCCGTTGCAAGCTCGGACTCTCGAGTCTTCGAGTCACGCTCCAAGCTCTCATGTTTTTTCACGAGATCCTGGAGCTCTTGCTGTACCTCCGCCACCCGCACCTCCTGCTTCACTCGCTCGGTGCACTCCGCGGCCGCATTGCGTTCGGCCGCGGCCACCGCCTCCTTGAGGGTCGCCACCTCATTAGTGGCCCCTACAATACCCACGTTATCCTTGTCATTTTTCTTGCAACCAAATCCTTTTCTGTAAGGTACAATTTTCATAAGGTATTACTCACCTTCTTTTTCCTCGAGCTGCTTCTTGGCATGACCGAGCTCGTTCTCGGACCGCTCGAGGTTTTTCTTCAAATTATTGACCTCCATGATCGGTCTGGCGGAGGTCAGCAAAGACAACCTGCAAATCCCATATTGACATATTTTTATGACTCCTGCGTTATCTTTCTAAAGATCCTCAGTCCGGCTTTTCTTTCCGAACACCGAACCAAGCATCAGGGGCTACTGTCTATGCGGTACCATTTTACATATATTGAAATTCTTACCTCAAAGCCTGTTAGAAGGCTACTGCAGGCTTCGGTCAGCCCGCTCTTGGCGAGCTGAACCTTCTGAATCACCGCACTCATAACAGTGCGGTGTTCCTCTTCGATGGAGGCGCCGTTGAGCGCCTCCAGCAAATTATCCGGCACCTCCGGTTGGACGGAGGCAGTCGGCGTCTCGGTCTTGCCCTTCTTACGAAGGGTCGCCCACGGACTCGGAGCCACTTGTGGCCTCCGGGCTGAGTCCGGTGTACAGTCCGGGAGGGTGTCCTGTGACACCTCCAGGGCCTCCTCCTCCTGATGGGTCCTTTACTGGGATCCCACCTCGGCGTCGTCTGCGGCACGGGGGGTGGAGGCAGTCGGAAGGGAATCCATATCCGACGCACCCAAGGACCCGCTCGACGAATCAGGAAGATCATCCTTGGGCAGACTGCAGGGTTGTCTGCGGCATTAGAAAGACATTATGTGGCGAAAATAAAAACCTTGAAGTTATTCGGGAGTCCGGATACTTACGATCTCGCCAGGGGCTTGGCCCTTGTAGGCCAATCCCCCTCGTCGTAGTCGACGTTGGTGGAGAAGTCCGGAGGAAGGGTTTTTCCCTTCTTGGACCCTCCGGCCTCCCCAGTTGGGGCGGCCTTCCTTTTCCTCTCCTCCCCCGCTGGGGGAGAAGCTTCTTCTTCTTCCTCCTCGTCTTGAGGAGAAGATTCGCTTGTAATCCGGCGGCACTGGCGCCGGGAGCTCCTTCGAGTTCCGTGGCCTCCTTCTTAGCCTTCTTCTCCGGCACCACATGGGGTGCGGAGCCAGCAGCCCCGTCAATCGGGCGTCCGCTGGTCTTCGGCAAAGGCCGGACGGTTAATCTGTCCGTCGTCTTCAGCCAGACACAGCCGAAGAATAGGGAGTTTTAGATCCCACGTAGAGTCAATCTATGAAAAAGAGTCACGTAAAGGGTAAAATAACTTACCTCGTCGGCTTGACGCCGCGAGCTGTATCCGCGATCTTTGTTAGCGGATGCGGGGCTTCAGCGCCCTTGAACAGCACCTTCGAGCATCTTCGTGCGTGGTATCGAAGAGTCGGCTCAAGGTTGGTGCTGTGCGGATCGAACTCCACAAATTGAAGTCCCGTTGTTGGCATGGGAGAATCCGCGGATGAGCATCACCAGATTACGTCGACAAGCCTGCGATTCTTGTCCACCAGGTTCGGACGCGTGTTTGGAGTCCGGATAGGTCGTCGAATCCCCCACTTCAGGCCCGTCTCTTTCCATGGCGAGAGCCGTGTGGGAATCCAGATCTGAATTGGGGCCGCCACCCATTCAGGGTCGCGTGGCTCGGTGATGTAGAACCACCCGATTGCCACCCCTTTATTGTCTCCACAAAGGAGCCCTCGAGCCATAGGACTTTGGCCATCTTGCCGACCATGGCGCCTCCGCACTCCACTTGGCTGCCCTTCACAACCTTGACTTGACATGAAGGTCTTGAGCCTAAGCAAGTGGGGCTGGATGCTGAAGGAAGGCCTCGCGACCACGACGATAAACGCCGAGGCGTTGAGGACCAAATTCGGGGCCAGGTCGTGGAAGTCCAGGCCGTAGTAGAACATGAGCCCCGGACAAATGGGTGAAGTGGAAAACCTAGTCCATGGAGGAAGTGGGGAGAAATACCACCTCTCATGGGGGTGGGGGTTGGAATAAGCTGCCCAGCGTCCGGGCAGCTGTCTGTGATATCGCCGGACAAGTATCCGCCTCCCGCAGTCTTGTGATGTGCCCTTCGTGATGAGGAGGCCATCCATCGCCTCCGCTCGACATGGTTGGAGAAGGTTGAGGAGGAAAGTGCGGACTTGGGTGCTAGAGCTCGAGTGCACGGGAATGGATGAGCAAAGGAGGAAGAAGGCGTAGGTGAAAGGGTGGATCCTTATCCCCTTATATGGGCGGACAAAAACATGTGTCCCCACCGGCCTAGTAAAACTCGCTTATCTCCCAAGCGCCACAATCAATGGCGCGGTTGGAGTTCGATGTCCGTATTGATGGGAATCCCGAATAAGGGAACACGATCTCGCTTCGACAAGGCGTGTCAAGGAAACCGCTTCGCTAAACGCGCTGAGGTGGAGCAAAAAAACAATTTGAGTAAAGGCTTGGTAGTGGTGCGAGGTCACGCCACAAAATACGTCAGCAGATTGATCTTGTGTAATATTATTCTCTACGGTGGTATGTGGAATTTATTTTTGCGAGCGGACACTATCTGGTGTTCACGATCTTCTATAAATTATTCGGAGGAAGAACCCGCCTTGCAATGCGAAGACAACATGCGCGCCCGGACTCGTCGTCATTGAAGCCTGGTTCAGGGCTCTTGAGGAGTTCGGACTAGGGGTGTCCGGATAGCGAACTATCGTCATCGGCGGACTCCAAGACTATGAAGATACAAGATTGAAGACTTCGTCCCGTGTCCGGATGGGACTTTCCTTGGCGTGGAAGGCAAGCTTGGCGATACGGATATGTAGATCTCCTACCATTGTAACCGACTCTGTGTAACCCTAACCCTATCCGGTGTCTATATAAACCGGAGGGTTTTAGTCCGTAGGACGAACAACAATCATACCATAGGCTAGCTTCTAGGGCTTAGCCTCTTTGATCTCGTGGTAGATCCACTCTTGTAACACACATCATCAATATTAATCTAGCAGGACGTAGGGTTTTACCTCCATCAAGAGAGCCCGAACCTGGGTAAAACATCGTGTCCCTTGTCTCCTGTTACCATCCGCCTAGACGCACAGTTCGGGACCCCCTACCCGAGATCCGCCGGTTTTGACACCGACACTACTCGAGATTGTATGACGGGTACAGGACTTTGCTTCAATTGTGGGAGACCGGGACACCACAAGCTCAATTGCACCTCTCCTCCCGCAAATCCTACAAGGCCACCTATGCAGCAGACTCAAGTGCATCGTCCACCAGCTGGGCGAGGACAAGGTGGACCTATGAACTATGCAGCAAGAGGAGTTGGGCGTGGCGGACAAGTAGGAGGACAGCCAAAGCTGAATTATGTGGCTGCAGAGCAACTAGTAGAAGCTACAGATGTTGTCATCGGTAAACTACTCATTCCTCCTTCAGTTGGTACAGTTCTTTTTTATACCGGTGCCATACACTCATTTATTTCCCAATATTTCGTGAATAAGAATGGATTAACATGCACACCATTGGAAAAAGCTTTAGGAGTTAACTCACCTGGAGGGAAGATTACAGTAGAGGCAATGCGCAGAAATCAACCAATAACAATCCACAACACCAAATTTTCAGTAGACCTGCATGTTATAGAGATGTCAGGGTTAGAAATAATCCTTGGGATGGATTGGTTAGCTGCTAATGGAGTAAAAGTAGATTGTGAACTTAAAAGTGTATCCATAAGGAAGTCTGATGGCTCTAGGCTGATATATTTTGGAAGTAGAACCAGACCCAACAATCCCTTAGTAATGGCAGCAAGTGGACAAAAGAAAGAAATAAAGGATATACCTGTAGTTTGTGAGTTTCCTGATGTATTTCCGGATGAGCTGCCGGGTATGTCGCCTGATAGGGAGTTAGAGTTCAGCATTGTTTTAATGCCTGGGGCATCACCTATCTCCAAAAGACCCTACAAAATGTCACAGCCAGAGTTGGTGGAGCTAAAGAAACAATTGGATGAGCTGAAGGAAAAAGGATTCATTAGGGAAAGCATGTCACCATGGGGAGCACCAGTATTATTTGCAGAGAAAAAGGATGGAGGGTTGAGGCTATGCATAGATTTTCGAGATCTCAACAAGGTAACTGTAAAGAATAAGTATCCGTTATCGAGAATAAATGATTTATTTGATCAACTCAAGGGTGCATGTGTCTTCTCGAAAATTGACTTGAGATCTGGATATCACCAAATGAAAGTGAAGGAAGAGGACATTGAGAAGACGACATTTGTGTCTCGGTATGGACACCATGAGTACACTTTGGTTCCATCCGGTCTAACTAATGCCCCAGCTATGTTCATGAACTTGATGAACAAAATTTTCATGCAATATCTGGACAAGTTTGTAGTGGTCTTTATTGATGACATATTAATATATTCAAGAAGCAAGGAATAGCATGCTGAACACTTGAGGATAGCACTTCAAATCTTAAGAGAGAATCAGTTGTATGCAAAATTTAGTAAGTGTGAGTTTTGGCTGGACCAAGTAGCTTTCTTGGGGCATGTAATTTCAGGAAGAGGAGTTGAGGTTGACCCATCCAAAATTGAGACAGTTGTGTCTTGGGCTCGTCCGACCAATCCAAGTGAGATAAGGAGTTTCTTGGGCTTTGCTGGATACTACCGCAGATTTATAAAAGGGTTTTCGCAGATTACAGCACCAATCACCAAATTGCTTAGGAAAGAAGCTAAATTTATTTGGACTGAAGAGTGTGAGAGAAGTTTTGAGGAACTAAAGAAAAGGTTAACTACCGCACCAGTGTTGGCATTACCTGAAAGTGGACAAGATTATGTGGTGTATTGTGATGCTTCAAAAACTGGACTAGGATGTGTTCTGACGCAAAATGACAGAGTGATAGCCTATGCTTCTAGGCAATTAAAGACGCATGAAGTAAACTATCCTACCCATGACTTGGAGTTGGGAGCTGTTGTGTTTGCACTGAAAACATGGAGGCACTACCTATATGGTTCTAAGTGCACACTGTACAGCGACCACAAGAGTCTCAAATACATATTTACACAAAAAGAGTTGAACATGAGGCAGCGGAGGTGGCTGGAACTAATCAAGGATTATGATCTAACAATTAACTACCACCCTGGTAAGGCAAATGTAGTGGCAGATGCACTTAGTAGAAAGAAGCAATGCAACCAAATATCAATTGAAGGGTATGGCAAAGAGCTACTGCAGGATCTTGCAAAGATGGGAATAGAGCTGAGAGAGGCCACATCTAGTGCTAATATAGCAGCCATGACATTTCATCCCACATTGCTAGATCAGATTAAGGAAAAGCAAGCAATGGATGCCTTCATCAAGGAGGAAACGAGAAGAATTCGAGCGGGACAGCCTTCACAATTCAGGTTGGACCAGGAAGGAGTTCTTTGGAACCATAGTAGGATCTGTGTGCCAGATGACCTACAGATCAAGGAAATTATTTTGCATGAAGCTCATGACACTTTGTACACTATCCATCCTGGGAGCACGAAGATGTATAAGGATGTGAAGGGAAATTTTTGGTGGCCTGGTATGAAAAGGGAAATCGCAGAATATGTCAGCAAGTGCGACACTTGTCAGAGAGTAAAAGCAGAACATCAAAGGCCTGCCGGGTTATTAAAGCCACTAGAGACACCAGATTGGAAATGGGAAGATCTATGTATGGATTTTATTACTGGTTTGCCTATGACACCGAAAAAGAAGGATGCTATATGGGTTGTGGTCGACCGACTCACTAAGTCAGCACACTTCATTGCCACAAACCAGAAATATTCCTTTGATAAGTTGGCTGAACTGTACTTAGAGAGGATAGTTGCCCTCCATGGTGTGCCAAAGACCATAACATCTGACCGAGGTTCTGTGTTTACATCAAGCTTTTGGAAGAGCCTACAGAAGTCTCTTGGAACTGAGCTCCACTTTAGCACAGCTTATCATCCCCAAACCGACGGCCGGACAGAGCGGGTAAATCAGATCCTTGAGGATATGTTGAGAGCATGTGTAATGAACTTTGGAGAATCATGGGATAAGCATCTACACCTAGCAGAATTTGCTTACAATAATAGTTATCAATCCAGCATACAAATGGCTCCATATGAGGCATTGTATGGGAGGAAATGCAGATCACCTATATGCTGGTATGAAGTTGGAGAGAGACCATTACTTGGTCCTGACATAGTGAGAGAGAATGATGAGAAGATCCAACTAATCAAAGAACGACTCCAGATTGCACAAAATAGGCAGAAGAGCTATGCTGACCGGAATAGGAGGGTTATGCAATTGGCAGTAGGAGACTTGGTTTATCTAAAAGTATCACCTATGAGAGGGGTTCAACGCTTTGGAATCAAAGGAAAGTTGAATCCTAGATATGTTGGGCCATTTAAAATTTTGGAGGAGAAGGGAACATCTGCTTATAAGTTGGAGTTACCAGAACGTTTATCAAGAATTCACAATGTCTTCCACATATCTCAACTTAAGAAATGCAACAAGCCACCACCACAAGTATCAGACTTGGAGATTGAATTACAACCAGACCTGACGTATGAAGAACGGCCATTGAAGATCTTAGAAGTTGAAGACCCCAAGCTCAGGACAAGGACCATTCGGTTCTGCAAAGTGCAATGGAAGAACCACTCAGTTCGTGAGGCGGCGTGGGAGAAGGAGGAAGACCTACGAGTAACCTACCCCAACCTTTTTAAGTAAGCTTTCGGTTTCGAGGACGAAATCTTTTTCTAAGGAGGGTAGGATGTAACGACCCATATTTTTCTTCACATAGTAATTCCACCCTTAACTAGATAATTAAGTAGAATCCATTAAGAAATACATATCAGATTTATTCAACAAGCATCATAACCACTCAAGTATATATATTTATATTCATAAACCTCAGACAGTATAGCTGTAAAAGTGTATTACAAATCTTTGGAAAAAATATAGGGAGACCATGCTATGCTAAGCTATACAGTTGGACCAACACAAAAATATCTCTGGGTCAACCAGAACAGCAAGACATATGGACCATCACCCTCACGTGCACCATATTAATAGTCAATTGGTCAACAATATAGTCTATGTATGGGCTTCAACCTTCAGCCAATTAGAAGCTAGCACCTGTGGGAACAATGGAGAAGGGGATGGGCAGCCATACCAGCCAAGGGAGGTGGATATCAGATATTAGATGGCAAGGAGAGCAGAGTAAGCAACTGCCAAGTTTCACTCGTCTCAGCTCTACCCAAAATAGCCAGACCAAGCTCTCTTCTTCCCAGCAGCACTAGCATTCCCCTGTCCAAAACCAACAAAGATCCAAGAACAATAAGTGAAGATGGTGACACGAGAAATCATCGAGAGATCAAGGGGACAGGCTAGAGCAAGAAGCTAGCCCTCTTTGGACTGGGGTGCTGGGCGCAGGAGCAGCAAGAGTAGGGCCAACAGAGAGAGCAGAAGAAGAAAGGAAGCGAGTACAGCCAGGAGAAGGAGGCGCTACAGAAGCAAACTGAGTCCGGGTCTGAGTACGAGAACTCAGGCAAGCTCTTCTTGATCATGCTGAGTAGAACTATTTTCGGAAAAAAAATATTCTTTACTGTATCTTATCATCAACTTGCATAAAATGTTTTGAGATAAATTGTGTGGAGTGAGTGTTGACAAAGAGTTGGTTTAGCTGATGGAGCAGCTAATCCATTGATTTTTTTTTAATTATTTGGTGGGTGGAGGGTGCCCTGGATGGACATACTGGAAGGTGGGGCCCTCTACATATGGCTAGTATATTAAGATTAAATAACTTTCACTCGTTTTATGCGTCGTACTACAACTGTATCAACCATGGTCTCGTCTAAGACGAGTTTAGCCCAATACCATCAAGTTATTATACTCCACATGGGTAAGTAGTAGTAGGATGGGCGATGAGTTCCCATGCTAATGTCGGATGGGTGCATTAGCAAGCGCTATATATTAAGCGTTGGTGGAGTGCGGGTTCCGAAACCCGACACAACGGCTAGTGACACTAGCCGGATGGAGATATAATATACAAATGGGAAAAAGCTTAGGTTCTGAACCATGTCTCGCATCTAAGGAAATGCAAATGGCAATTATGGTTTCGAGCTCTATGGGTAAAGTGATACAAACTCTGCAGAGTTAAAGAAAAACATGAATTCATGCCAGTCTCTTGGATTGGAGACTATGGGGACCTATTGGTGGTCTATCTCGCAATACGAGTGTTTGATAGATTTTATAAATTGAAATAAACTTTCTACAACAAATGTTATTTTGAAAGGTGTTGAGATGAGGTAGGACTTGTTGATTTATATTGAGCTATCATGAGTGTTGCATTTTGCTATTTGAGCTTGCTGAGTACTTTGTACTCACTCTTGCTATTAATCATCTTTTTCTTAGAGCAAAGCTTGTATGAGAATCCTACTGGACCAAGTGAGGAGAGCAATGGTGATGGCTACAACTACACAGGGGACCTAGATGTGGATCCATCTAGTGCTATGTACGATCTGGATGCCACATATGGGGGCTGGGATGAATAAGTAACTTGTGAGCTAGCTATGTAATCCAGGAACTATTTCAACACTATATATATATATATCCAGTACTGCTAGTTGGAACTCAAGTATTAGGAGATGTAATAATTTGGTGAACATGTGAGAAGCCTACCTAAGACTTTTACCCCTGCGTGGCATGGTATTGTAATATAAATGACCATCTCTAGCTATTCCCTGTTGCAAATCTCTGACATGGATTATTATTTGACAAAACAAGATTTTGTCAAGAAATAATCCAAGGACTAGTGTCATTATCTATAATAATAATGACACGGGTCGTCACATGTGAATGTAGCAGTAAAATTATGTCTTTTTAAGACAATGAAAGCGTGGATCACTTTGTTCGTCCATTACTCGGTACTTCATGCGTCCTCTAAAAGAGTGTACTTTCGACTTTGTTGGAGGGTCAAACTATCTTCAAAATTTGACCATGTTTGTACAAAAATATATCAATGCTTGTGAAACCAAATAGATGTATGATGAAAATATATTTTTATCATGAATCTAATGCTACTAATTTGATGACATAAATGTTGGCTTATTACTGTATAAATACGGTCAAACATAAAAAGAATTAACTTTTGAATAAAGTTGAAAGTACTCTTTCTAAAACGGAGAGGGTAGGTAAGAATCACAGATGGTCTGAGAATTGCGGGATGATTGATGGTGTGATTGATCCCAACACTCCGAGTTAATTTGTGTGATGGTCATAGTTGTAGATGTCTCTTCTTTTAGAGCATCTCCAACAGGCGCGGCAAAAGGCGCACCCGCGCGGTAAAGTTTGGTTTTAGCGTGCGCCGGCTGGTTCCGCGCGTTTCAGCGGTGGCGGGAACTTACCGCACGCGGGAGAAAGCGGTACGCGGCGCGGTAGATTTGGCGCGCCGCTTCACGCGCGCCTATAAATCCCGCGCTCGCCACGCGCACAGAACACAACCACGCGCCCTCCACTCGCAACCTCGCCGTTTCGCCACCTCGCCGCTTCGCCGCTTTCCGCGCCACCATGCCGCCGCGCTGCCGGGGTTCTTCGGGCTACCGCGGCGTCCGCGAGCGCCCCCAATGGCTGGTACTCCGCCGAGATCCGGTCCGGCGACGTCCGGCTCGGCCTCGGGTCGTTCCGGAGCGCGCACGAGGCAGCCCGCGCATACGACGCGGCGGCGTGGCGCTTGGAGAGGCCCCGGTCGCAGATGAACTTCCGGGACGTCTTCACGCGCGAGCAGGCGCAGCGCGTCGCCCCTCCGCCGCGTCTCATCACCGACATGGACCGTGCAGACCACGCTCGGCGGCAGCGCCGCCTCCTCATCGTCGAGGAGGACGAGCGATGCATGGCGGAGTGGCGCCGTCGCCACCCGGAGGACGTCGCCGACGAGCGTGCCTACTGGGCGGAGATGACGGCAAGGCGCCGCGCGAAGCGGGCAGACCGGCGTCGGCGGAAGGCATTTGCGAATGCGCAGTCCGATATCGTTGCAGCAGGTGGGAGGTCGATCTTCACGTCAGACGATGAACGTTGGTTGGACATGTGGCTCGATACCTCGAACAACACCGACGAGGATGATGATGGTAGCGACTTGGAGTAGTTTCTATCTATGTATGCCGTAGTAGTTTCTATCTAGTTGCACCGATGTAAAATACCTTTGTATCGTTTTTTATCTATGCATTTTTTTTTATCTATGCTTTCGATTAATAAAATGTTGTAGAATGAGCGCGCGCACTGCATTTTCTGCGCGCTGCATTTTAGCACGGGTGCTGGAGCCAGCGCTGCGCGCCGCGTCAAACCAGACGATGGGCACGCGGCAAAGCAGTTTTTAGCGCGTGCCGCGTTCGGCGCCTGTTGGAGATGCTCTTATCTGTCGGCTGTAATGATTTGCGCTGGCCGGAGATGTTTGAGAATATGCTTAAGCAGATTGGAACTTGGCATATACACGAGCTAAAACGTGCCAACCCTTGTACTTCTTGTAGAGTGAATGGTTTTGCTCTGAATCTGAAACTCTGAATCCATATCACACACAAAAGAAGAGCAACTTTGCAAATGCCGCTGGCTACCGCCATGATCAACAACATTCTTAGCATCCAGTAGCACTTTAGTTCAGTAGAGGAGGTACATATTTATTTGTTTATTATCCAAAGAAAAGGCAGGAAAAGTCCTAGTAGCCGGTGGTCTTGGTGAAATTGAAGTGGCCGCACTGGGTGAAGAAGGGCAGCCTGACGAACCCGAGGCGCTTCTTGGCCACGTCGAACTCCAACACGGTGTTCTCCATCTGGAACCCTCCCACGAGCACCGCCGGCGCGCTGCGGTCCCCGGCCTTCACCCCCTCCATCCGCGCGAACGCCAGGCACGCCGTCCCCGGCCTCAGGTCCACCATCGAGCTCAGCCCGTTCATGGTCCAGTTCGTGCCGCCGCCCAGCGTCAGCGTCACGCCCGGCACCAGGTACCCGATCCGCGTGTTGGCCAGCGACTGCGTGTCGTAGCAGAGCTCGAAGGGCGCCACGGGCTTCACCGCGCGCGCCACGGGCCCGCCCTGCGCGCCCTGCGCCGCCAGGGCTCTGCTGAACGCGTCCACGAACGGGCGGTACACGTCGGGGCGGAGCAGGGTGAAGGGCACCTTCGTGCAGACCACCGCGGTGCCGGCGCCGGTCACGCGGGTGTTCTCCACGGCGATGGACTGGAGCGAGACGTAGTGCGCGGGTGGCATGCCCTTCTTGGCGTTGGCGACGAGCGGCGTGTAGACGAGCTCCTGCGTGAAGTCCCTCCCCGGCTGCGCGGAGACCTGGAACGGGCCGCCGCCGAAGATGGCCACGCCGGTGTTCCCGGAGGACCCGCCGCGGGGGAGGCAGAGGAGGAACCTGTTGGGGACGTTCTGCGCGGACGCCACCTGCGCCGGCAGCGCGAGGCCGGAGCCCGCGAGCCCGGCCACGCCGGAGGCGCCCCGCGGCAGCGACTTGAGGAGCCTGCTGGGCGCGCACGCCGCCAGGGCCCGCACGCTCACCTGGCTCACCGGGTGGACGCCGTCGGTGGTGTTGGCGACGAACCTCGTGTGCACCAGGTCGCCGGCCGCGCACGCGCCGGTGACGGGGTTGTACGGGTACGCGGTGCACGTCCTGTCCTTGCGCGTGTCGCGGCCGCAGCCGCGCGCACGGCAGCCCGGGGCGTGGAAGGCGTTGGCGAGGCGGCAGGTGGGGCTGCTGCACGGGAAGTCGGCCGGCAGGTGGCCGCGCTGGCACGTGGACCAGACGAGCGGGCCGGCGGTGTCGACGACGAGGTCGGCGCCGTAGTGGAAGGGGATGGTGTAGAGGAGGGTGGCGGGGTCCTTGGTGACCGGAACGAGCACCGGAAGAGGCTTGCACGACGCCGGCCACGCCAGCGAGACGGCCAGGAAGATGAGGGGGAGGAGCCGCGCCATCTTTCTTTCTGGGTTCGCAGGGGATGTTTGGTGTTGAACTGTAACTTGCGACTTGCTGAGTGGAGTGTGGCATTGTTTATATACTACTGGAGCTGAGATCTCTCTCGACACCGGAATTAATGGCGGGTTCCCGTCGACGGTGAGGACTAGTTAAATGGTTTTGGCCTGCGGCAGTGTCGGATCGTGCTGCGGCGTACTGGGGAAGGTATGCATGGGCGTGATCGATCTGATGGGGAGAACCCCATGTTCTATCTATCTGTCCATTTCTGTGGGGAAGGTGCTCCCATGAGATGCATTGACCTTCTCACAGATCGCGCCGACGAAGAGTTTTCCCGTGCACGCCATCGTCAATCAAGCAGCGTCTACAGAATCGGGACTAAGAGCAATTTCGATGGGGCGACCTATTTCGTCAGCCCGCGTCCGTTTGGATCGGCGCGGATAAAAATGGCAGCCTAACGCGCCGACCCAAACGGACGCGCGTCCGTTTTTCGTCCGCAGGCGATCTATTCCCGGCCCAATTTTAAGCCTGATTTGCGTCGGCGCGAACACGAGACGGACGCGCGCGCGCCTACTCTTCTTCCCGGGCCCGCCGGTCGGTGGCAGCCACCATCATTTCCCCCCATTTTTCCCAGAAACACTCCCGCCCGCGCGCGCTCGCTCCCGCCCCAACCATGGACGACGCCGCCGCGGGCCTCACCTCCCTCGCCTCGTCCGGCGTCGTCGCCCCCTCCGGGAAAGGCAAGCCTCGTGCCCCGCGCAAGACCGCCGCCGCGACCAAGCCGAAGAAGGCGCTGACACCCGAACAGCGGGCAAGGGAGTCGGCCAAGAGGAAGGGTCGGAGGCACGCCACGGACGCGAGGGATGAGGCCGCCGTCGTCGTCGCCGCGCAGCAGGAGTTCACCAATGCCCGCGTCGCGGCGGCAACGAGGGAGGCGCTCTACATGCTAGAGGTAAACCCTAGCCAGCACAGTCTTGTCCAAGCCGTCGTCGCCGCGGCGAGCACCGGTTCGTCGGCGTTTCCTCGGATGGTGCTGCCCGAGTCACCCCGCGCGTCGGCTTGCAACCCGGTCCCCGGCTTCCACGTCTACCCGCAGGCCTCCCGCCTCTCCGGGGAGTGCTCACCCGACGTGAGCGTGGTCGCGCCTTCCACGCATGCGCCAGCGCCCATCGACCTCAACGCCACCCCGGTGGTTGGTGGCTCGTCGTCCGGCGGCACAAGGAAACGCTCGCGGCAGACGCCGGCCGGCGGGCTCCCAGACGCCCGTAACCTGTTCGAGGGAATGCCGCCCGCCATCGATGAGGACTTCATGCAAAACCTCATCTTCGAGGGTGGTGCGCCAGGCGCTGGCTACGATCCCGACGAGACACAAAGCCAGGACGGCCGCGGGGCGTTCACGCCGGCCACTGGCTATGATCCCGACCAGGCGGCCTTCATGCGTGATCAGGTCGGCGTCAACCTGGACGGCTTCCCCCTCGACCACGAGTTCCCGGACGACTACGGGATAGAGGAAGAGGACGAGTGCGACATCGACGTGAAGCCTTTGTTCGAGGACGAGCTCGCCAACCAAGCCGCCGGTCCTAAGCCCAAGCGCAAGAGCAAGCGTACGAAGGCGTACACGGCGGCCGAAGACAAGCTTCTTTGCGAGTGTTGGCGAGACATTGGACAAGATCCGAAGACGGGCGCCGAGCAAAAGCATTCGATCTTTTGGACTCGTGTGCACCGAGAGTTCCATGAACGCAAGAAGTTTCCACCTTACTAATTTGTGAGCACGCGCGGGTGGGTCTCCATTTCCAAGCGGTGGAGGGTGATCCAACAAGAGTGCAACAAGTTTTGCGCCACCCTTGAGAGCGTCAAGGCCCGCCCCGTGAGCGGCATCGGCATGCAAGACATGGTATGATAGCAAGCAAGCCACCCTCTTTTGTGTCATCAAGATCATCCTTGCTATCACTTGCCCATATGCTTGCATGGAAACATTTTGTAGGCATTTCAAGCTTTGGAGGCATTCAAGGTTCAACACAATGGCAAGTGCTTCAACCTCTCCCATTGCTATCGGGTCATCAAGGACGAAGAGAAGTTCAATGCACAATATGCCGCACTCAAGGCACGTGGGGGGAAGAAAGCCGTGGAGGATGATGGAGAGGGCGAGCCGGCACGGCCGCGGGGGAAGACCAACTCCAAGAAGGAGGACAAGCGAGATGCGGCCTGTTGGAAATATGCCCTAGAGGCAATGATAAATTAGTTATTATTATATTTCCTTGTTCATGATAATCGTTTATTATCCATGCTATAATTGTATTGACAGGAAACTCAGATACATGTGTGGGTACATAGACAACACCATGTCCCTAGTAAGCCTCTAGTTGACTAGCTCGTTGATCAATAGATGGTTACGGTTTCCTGACCATGGACATTGGATGTCATTGATAACGGATCACATCATTAGGAGAATGATGTGATGGACAAGACCCAATCCTAAGCCTAGCACAAAGATCGTAGTTAGTATGCTAAAGCTTTTCTAATGTCAAGTATCATTTCCTTAGACCATGAGATTGTGCAACTCCGGATACCGTAGGAATGCTTTGGGTGTACCAAAGCGTCCACGGCGAATCGGGTGACTATAAAGGTGCATTACAGGTATCTCCGAAAGTGTCATTGGGTTGGTACGAATCGAGATTGGGATTTGTCACTCCGTGTAAGCGGAGAGGTATCTCTGGGCCCACTCGGTAAGACATCATCATAATGTGCACAATGTGACCAAGGGGTTGATCACGGGATGATGTGTTACGGAACGAGTAAAGAGACTTGCCGTAACGAGATTGAACAAGGTATCGGGATACCGACGATCGAATCTCGGGCAAGTACAATACCGCTAGACAAAGGGAATTGTATACGGGATCGATTGAGTCCTTGACATCGTGGTTCATCCGATGAGATCATCGTGGAACATGTAGGAGCCAACATGGGTATCCAGATCCGCTGTTGGTTATTGACCGGAGAACGTCTCGGTCATGTCTACATGTCTCCGAACCCGTAGGGTCTACACATAAGGTTCGATGGACGCTAGGGTTATAAAGGAAGTTTGTATGTGGTTACCGTATGTTGTTCGGAGTTCCAGATGAGATCCCAGACGTCACGAGGAGTTCCGGAATGGTCCGGAGGTAAAGATTTATATATGGGAAGTCCTGTTTTGGTCACCGGAAAAGTTTGGGGTTTATCGGTAGCGTCTGGGACCACGGGAGGGTCGAGGGTCCACCAAGTGGGGCCACCTGCCCCGAGAAGGCTGCGTGGGCCAAGTGTGGGAGGAACCAGCCCCAAGGGGCTGGTGCGCCCACAAGAGGCCCAAGCGCAAGGGAGAGTGGGAGGGCAAACCCTAGGCAGATGGGCCCTAAGGCCCATCTAGTGGGCGCCTCCCTCTCTCCCTCTTGGCCGCCTCCCTTGATCCCATCTGGGGCTGCCGCCCCTCTAGGGGTGGGAACCCAGAGAGGCGCACCTCCTCCCCTTCCCTATATATATGAGGCCTAGGGGCTGCCCATAACACGCGATTCGATCTCGTTGGTGCAGCCTGCGTCTCTTCTTCCTCCTCCTCCTCTCTTGTGATGCTTGGCGAAGCCTGCAAGATTGCCACGCTCCTCCACCACCACCACGCCGTTGTGCTGCTGCTGGACGGAGTCTTCCTCAACCTCTCCTCTCTCCTTGCTGGATCAAGGCGTGGGAGACGTCACCAGGCTGTACGTGTGTTGAACGCGGAGGTGCCGTCCGTTCGCACTAGGATCTCGGTGATTTGGATCACGACAGTACGACTCCTTCAACCCCGTTCTCATGAACGCTTCCGCTTAGCGATCTACAAGGGTATGTAGATGCACTCTCCTTCCCTCGTTGCTAGTTTCTCCATAGATAGATCTTGGTGACACGTGAGGAAAATTTTGAATTTCGCCACGTTCCCCAACAGTGGCATCATGAGCTAGGTCTATTGCGTAGATTCTTTGCACGAGTAGAACACAAAGTAGTTGTGGGCGTTGATGTTGTTCAATATGCTTACCGTTACTAGTCCAATCTTGTTTCGACGATATTGTGGGATGAAGCGGCCCGGACCGACCTTACACGTACTCTTACGTGAGACAGGTTCCACCGACTAACATGCACTTGGTGCATAAGGTGGCTAGCGGTGCCGATCTCCCACTTTAGTCGAACGGATTTGATGAAAAGGGTCCTTATGAAGGGTAAATAGCAATTGGCATATCACGTTGTGGTTTTGCGTAGGTAAGAAACGTTCTTGCTAGAAACCCATAGCAGCCACGTAAAACATGCAAACAACAATTAGAGGACGTCTAACTTGTTTTTGCAGGGTATGCTATGTGATGTGATATGGCCAAGAAGAATGTGATGAATGATATGTGATGTATGAGATTGATCATGTTCTTGTAATAGGATTCACGACTTGCATGTCGATGAGTATGACAACCGGCAGGAGCCATAGGAGTTGTCTTTATTTATTGTATGACCTGCGAGTCATTGAACAACGCCATGTAATTACTTTACTTTATTGCTAACCGGTAGCCATAGTAGTAGAAGTAATAAGTTGGCAAGACAACTTCATGGAGACACGATGATGGAGATCATGATGATGGAGATCATGGTGTCATGCCGGTGACGATGATGATCATGGAGCCCCAAGATGGAGATCAAAGGAGCAAAATGATATTGGCCATATCATGTCACTATATAATTGCATGTGATGTTTATTATGTTTATGCATCTTGTTTACTTAGAACGACGGTAGTAAATAAGATGATCCCTTACAAATTTCAAGAAGTGTTCTCCCTCGACTGTGCACCGCTGCTACAGTTCGTCGCTTCTAAGCACCACGTGATGATCGGGTGTGATGGATTCTTACGTTCACATACAACGGGTGTAAGACAGATTTACACAGCAAAAACACTTGGGGTTAACTTGACGAGCCTAGCATGTGCAGACATGGCCTCGGAACACGGAGACCGAAAGGTCGAACATGAGTCGTATAGTAGATTCGATCAACATGAAGATGTTCACCGATGATGACTAGTCCGTCTCACGTGATGATCGGACACGGCCTAGTTGACTCGGATCATGTAATCACTTAGATGACCAGAGGGATGTCTATCTGAGTGGGAGTTCATAAGATGAACTTAATTATCCTGAACATAGTCAAAAGATCTTTTCAAATTATGTCGTGAGCTCGCGCTTTAGTTCCACTGTTTAGATATGTTCCTAGAGAAAATATAGTTGAAAGTTGAAAGTAGCGATTATGCGGACAGAGAAAGCTTATGTCCTTAATGCACCGCTCGGTGTGTGACCCCCAAGCGTCGTTTGTGGATGTTGCGAACATCGGACATACACGTTTTGATAACTACGTGATAGTTCGGTTAAGCGGTTTAGAGTTGAGGCACCAAAGACGTTTTGAAACGTCATGAACATATGAGATGTTTCAAGGGCTGAAATTGGGATTTCAGGCTTGTGCCCACGTCAAAAGGTATAGGACCTCCGACGATTTTCTTAGCCTGCAAACTAAGGGAGAAAAGCTCAATCGTTGAGCTTGTGCTCAGATTGTCTGAGTACAACAATCACTTAAATCGAGTGGAAGTTGATCTTCCAGATGAGATAGTGATGTTTCTCCAAAGTCATTGCCACCAAGCTGCTAGAGCTTCGTGATGAACTATAACATATCAAGGATAGAGATGATGATCCTTGAGGTATTCGCGTTGTTTGACATCGCGAAAGTAGAAGTCAAGTAGGAGTATCAATTATTGATGGTTGGTGAAATCACTAGTTTCAAGAAGGGCAAGGGCAAGAAGGGATACTTCATGAAACGGCAAATCAGCTGCTGCTCTAGTGAAGAAACCCAAGGTTGAACCCAAACCCGAGACTAAGTGCTTCTGTAATAAGGGGAACAACCACTGGAGCAGAATTACCCTAGATACTTGGTAGATGAGAAGGCTGGCAAGGTCGATAGAAGTATATTGGATATACATTATGTTAATGTGTACTTTACTAGTACTCCTAGTAGCACCAGGGCATTAAGATACCGGTTCGGTTGCTAAGTGTTAGTAACTCGAAATAAAAGCTACGGAATAAACGGAGACTAGCTAAAGGTGAGCTGACGATATGTGTTGGAAGTGTTTCCAAGGTTGATGTGATCAAGCATCGCACGCTCCCTCTACCATCAAGATTAGTATTAAACCTGAATAATTGTCATTTGGTGATTGCGTTGAGCATAGACATGATTGGATTATGTCTATCGCAATACGGTTATTCATTTAAGGAGAATAATGGTTACTCTATTTATTTGAATAATACCTTCAATGGTCTTGCACCTAAAGGAATGGTTTATTGAATCTCGATCGTAGTGATACACATTTTCATGCCAAAAGTATAAGATAGTAATGATAGTACCACTTACTTGGTGCACTGCCATGTAAGTCATATTGGCATAAAACGCATGAAGAAGCTCCATGTTGATGGATCTTTGGACTCACTCATTTTTGAAAAGTCTGAGACATGCAAACCATGTCTATTGGTGTATACGCATGATGAAACTCCATGCAGATGGATAGTTTGGAATCACTTGATTTTGAATCACTTGAGATATGCAAATCATACCACATGGGCAAGATGACTGAAAAGCCTCGGTTTCAGTAAGATGGAACAAGATAGCAACTTGTTGGAAGTGACACATTTTGATGTGTGCAGTTCAATGAGTGCTGAGGCATGCAGTGAATATCGTTATGTTCTTACTTCACAGATGATTTGAGTAGATGTTGAGTATATTTACTTGATGAAACACAATTCTGAATTATTGAAAGGTTCAAGTAATTTCAGAGTGAAGTTGAAGATCTTTGTGACAAGAGGATAAAATGTCTGTGATGTGATCATAGAGATGAATATCTGAGTTACGAGTTTTGGCACACAATTAAGACATTGTGCAAATTGTTTCACAATTAATACCGCCTGGAACACCATAGTGTGATGGTGTGTCCGAACATCATAGTTGCACTCTATTGGATATGGTGCGTACCATGATATCTCTTATCGAATTACCACTATCGTTCATGGGTTAGGCATTAGAGACAACCACACTCACTATAATAGGGCACCACGTAATTCCGTTGAGATGACACCGTATGAACTATAGTTTAGAGAAACCTAAGCTGTCATTTCTTAAAAGTTTGGGGCTATGACACTTATGTGAAAAAGTTTCAGGTTGATAAGCTCGAACCCAAAGCGGATAAAATGCATCTTCATAGGACACCCAAAACAGTTGGGTATACCTCCTAATTCAGATCCGAAAGCAATAGGGATTGTTTCTTGAATCGGGTCCTTTCTCGAGGAAGAGTTTGTCTCGGAAAGTTGAGTGGGAGGATGGTGGAGACTTGATGAGGTCATTGAACCGTCACTTCAACAAGTGTGTAGCAGGGCACAGGAAGTTGTTCCTGTGGCACCTACACCAATTGAAGTCGAAGCTTATGATAGTGATCATGAAGTTTTGGATCAAGTCACTACCGTACCTCGTAGGGTGACAAGGATGCGGACTGCTCCAGAGTGGTACGGTGATCCTGTCTTGAAGGTCATGTTGCTAGACAACAATGAACCTACGAGCTATGGAGAAGCAATGGTGGGCCCAAATTCCGACAAATGGTTAGAAGCCATGAAATCCGAGATAGGATCCATGTATCAGAACAAAGCATGGACTTTGGTGGACTTGCCCGATGATCGGCAAGCCATTGAGATGAATGGATCTTTAAGAAGACGGACGTGGACGGTAATATCACCGTCTATGAAGCTCGACTTGTGGCAAAGAGTTTTCACAAGTTCAAGGAGTTGACTACGATGAGATTTTCTCATCCGTAGCGATGCTTAAGTCCGTCGGAATCATGTTAGCATAAGCTGCATTTATGAAATCTGGCAGATGGATGTCAAAATGAGTTTCCTTACCAGTTTTCGTAAGGAAAGGTTGTATGTGATGCAATCAGAAAGTTTTGTCGATCCTAAGGATGCTAAAAGGTATGCTGGCTCCAGCGATCCTTTCTAAGGACTGGAGTAAGCATCTCGGAGTTGGAATGTGCGCTTTGATGAGATGATCAAAGATTTTGGGTTTATACAAAGTTTATGAGAAACTTGTATTTCCAAAGAAGTGAGTGGGAGCACTATAGATTTTCTGATGAGTATGTGTCGTTGACATATTGATGATCAGAAATGATGTAGAATTTCTGGAAAGCATATAGGGTTATTTGAAAGATGTTTTTCAATAGAAAACCTGGATTAAGCTACTTGAACATTGAGCATCGAGATCTATAAGGATAGATCAAAAATGCTTAATAATACTTTCAAATGAACATATACCTTGACATGATCTTGAAGGTGTTCAAGATGGATCAGTCAAAGAAGGAGTTCTTGGCTAAGTTGTATGGTATGAAGTTAAGACTTAAAGCTCGACCACGGCAGAAAAGAGAGAAAGGACGAAGGTCGCCCCTATGCTTCGAGACATAGGCTCTATAGTATCTTGTCTTGTGTACCGCATCGAAGTGTGCCTTGCCATGAGTCGATCAAGGGTACAAGAATGATCCAGAACGGATCATTGGACAGCGGTCAAAGTTATCCTTAGAAGAATAAGGAAATATTTCTCGATTATGGAGGTGATAAAGAGTTCGGCGTAAAGGGTTACGTCGATGCAAGCTTTAACACCTATCCAAGTGACTCTGAGTAGCAAATCGGATACGTATAGTGGAGCAACCATTTGGAATAGCTCCAAGTGGAGCGTGGAAGCAACATTTACAATATGACATAGAGTTTTGCGAAGTACATACGGATCTGAATGTTGCAGACCCGTTGACTAAAACCTCTCTCATAAGAAAAACATGATCAAACCCCAGAACTCATTGAGTCTTAATCACATGATGATGTGAACTAGTTTAGTGACACTAGTAAACTCTTTGGATGTTGGTCACATGGCGATGTGACCTATCAGCGTTAATCACATGACGATGTGGACTAGATTATTGACTCTAGTGCAAGTGGGAGACTGTTGGAAATATGCCCTAGAGGCAATGATAAATTAGTTATTATTATATTTCCTTGTTCATGATAATCGTTTATTATCCATGCTATAATTGTATTGACAGGAAACTCAGATACATGTGTGGGTACATAGACAACACCATGTCCCTAGTAAGCCTCTAGTTGACTAGCTCGTTGATCAATAGATGGTTACGGTTTCGACCATGGACATTGGATGTCATTGATAACGGATCACATCATTAGGAGAATGATGTGATGGACAAGACCCAATCCTAAGCCTAGCACAAAGATCGTAGTTAGTATGCTAAAGCTTTTCTAATGTCAAGTATCATTTCCTTAGACCATGAGATTGTGCAACTCCGGATACCGTAGGAATGCTTTGGGTGTACCAAGCGTCACAACGAATCGGGTGACTATAAAGGTGCATTACGGTATCTCCGAAAAAGTGTCATTGGGTTGGCATGAATCAAGATTGGGATTTGTCACTCCGTGTAAGCGGAGAGGTATCTCTGGGCCCACTCGGTAAGACATCATCATAATGTGCACAATGTGACCAAGGGTTGATCACGGGATGATGTGTTACGGAACGAGTAAAGAGACTTGCGTAACGAGATTGAACAAGGTATCGGGATACCGACGATCGAATCTCGGGCAAGTACAATACCGCTAGACAAAGGGAATTGTATACGGGATCGATTGAGTCCTTGACATCGTGGTTCATCCGATGAGATCATCGTGGAACATGTGGGAGCCAACATGGGTATCCAGATCCGCTGTTGGTTATTGACCGGAGAACATCTCGGTCATGTCTACATGTCTCCGAACCCGTAGGGTCTACACATAAGGTTCGATGACGCTAGGGTTATAAAGGAAGTTTGTATGTGGTTACCGTATGTTGTTCGAAGTTCCGGATGAGATCCCGGACGTCACGAGGAGTTCCGGAATGGTCCGGAGGTAAAGATTTATATATGGGAAGTCCTGTTTTGGTCACCGGAAAAGTTTCAGGGTTTATCGGTAGCGTCTGGGACCACCGGAGGGTCCTGGGTCCACCAAGTGGGGCCACCTGCCCAGAAGGCTCGTGGGCCAAGTGTGGGAGGAACCAGCCCCAAGGGGCTGGTGCGCCCCACAAGAGGCCCAAGCGCAAGGGAGAGTGGGAGGGCAAACCCTAGGGCAGATGGGCCCTAAGGCCCATCTAGTGGGCGCGCCCCTCTCTCCCTCTTGGCCGCCTCCCTTGATCCCATCTAGGGCTGCCGCCCCTCTAGGGGTGGGAACCCCAGAGGGGCGCACCTCCTCCCTTCCCCCTATATATGAGGCCTAGGGGCTGCCCATAACACGCGATTCGATCTCTCGTTGGTGCAGCCTGCGTCTCTTCTTCCTCCTCCTCCTCTCTTGTGATGCTTGGCGAAGCCTGCAAGATTGCCACGCTCCTCCACCACCACCACGCCGTTGTGCTGCTGCTGGACGGAGTCTTCCTCAACCTCTCCTCTCTCCTTGCTGGATCAAGGCGTGGGAGACGCCACCGGCTGTACGTGTGTTGAGCGCGGAGGTGCCGTCCGTTCGCACTAGGATCTTCGGTGATTTGGATCACGGCAACGACTCCTTCATCCCGTTCTCATGAACGCTTCCGCTTAGCGATTTATAAGGGTATGTAGATGCACTCTCCTTCCCCTCGTTGCTAGTTTCTCCATAGATAGATCTTGGTGACACGTAGGAAAATTTTGAATTTCTGCTACGTTCCCCAACACGGCCACCAATGCCTTGATCGCAAGCGTGGACGGCATGATGAATAAGAAGGACTCAAGGGAGGAGGAGCGCCGGCGTCTCAAGGCGGAGCAAATGGATGCTTTCATGGAGATCCAAAGGAAGAGGCTTGGTCTTGACGCCGAGAAGCAAGCCAAGATGTTCGAGCTCGAGGCGGAGAAGCAAGCCAGGATGCTAGAGATCAAGGCCGCCAACGCCAAGACCAAGGCGAAAGAAGTGGCTCTTGCGAGCATGATGACCGGGGTGGAGATCATGAAGGTGGATCTCAACACCGTTTCGCCAAGGAAGAGGCCGTGGTTCGAGAAGATGCAGGCCGACATGCTCAAGTTCGCCGACGAGTGATCTATGGCGGCGAGGGCCATCTTTTTTGTATGCCGGCAGGTGCGCCGGCATGACCACGGGAGCCGAGACGGCGTGGTCGAACTCAAGTCCCACCCTTTTTATGTGCTGGCATGTGTGCCGGCCGGCTGGCGAGTGCGCCATCATGAACTGTGGTGATATTTTCTGAATCCGGCATTGTATGCCGGCGCTGGCATAGTGCAGGCATGAGACATGGCCACTGGCATGATCGGCCGCGGGCCCTTTTTATTTGAAAGTTGAATGCGGGCATGAAATGGGTCGACGCGTTGGGCGCACTGCCGACCCAAATGCAAAACTGGGCGAACGCGGGGCGGGCGGCCGACCCAAACGGACAAAAAGCGGACAAAAGCGCCGTTAGTTTGGGTCGGCCCGTTGGAGTTGCTCTAACGATTTTGTTTGTGGTATAGGAGGAGTTGCCGAGTAGTGAGCTGCACCTGGTTTTCAGTTGGCTGTAAACCGGATTGATGGGTGGGAATGTTTCACACCTTGATTGGCAACTTATGAAATTTCATGCCATTTTTTGCGAGATGAATGTAGCTCAGATGTGTAGGTTCATTGTGATGGACCGGTCCACCAGGTTTCAAGTCATAGATTTGACGCTGCTGCTTGCGCTTTTCTGAATCCAGTGATACTCGTTCAGTGGGACGAGACATGTGCACCGACTACGAGGCGGCTGCGATGACTTTGTCAATCTAAGATGTTGTGCCGGCTCGGTATCTCTGAGGTGCTCATAGAGGTAGAATGTGCGTAAGTTTGTTCATAGGGGTGAGTGTATAATGACGTGGATAGCTTGGTTTAGGCAGATTTTAGGTAGTCCCGTGTCTTGGTTGGGTTGGCGAGGTGGCAATGTTCCCCAGATTAGAAATAATGGCATCCATGTCTTATCCACATTCCGTAGATGCACTCAGTACCGCTGGAGGGCGTGTGTAGGTGTGTGTCCAATAAATCTTCCTTGTTTCGGTTGGCTTTGGTCTCTGGTGTTGTCTAGACTTGATCGTCGTTCATGGCCTTTGAAACATCTACATGCTCTTTTTGAGTCTTATTTTTCGGGGTGATGATTTGTTATGCAAATAGTGGTAGTTGGTGCCTTCTGGTCTACATCGAAGCCTTTCCGACCACTGCTTCTAACTTTTGGATTTAAGTAAGTTCAATCCATTGAGGCTGATGCTTAGAGGTGTCATTGGCCTTCGCTCACGGAGCATTACCGATGGATGCAAGAGGAATAAGATTTTCATACCACTAACAGTTTAAATGTAAACAAAAATGAAATATAAGCGTAATATTTTTTGCAAGGACTATAAGGGTATGTTTGTAAGGTCTTGTGATACTAAATATATGGCATAGGCCTTATACAAGAACAGATGTCTGCGGTTTTTAGTTAGTGGGCCCACTTGTAAGGAGGGGCAATTTTGTCTTAAAATTGTCTCCGGGACAGTCACAGCCCAGGGCCCTCTGAAACCTAATTTAGATGTCAAGCAATAGGAAGCTGGTATCTGTGGTGGATTCGTTGGCAGTTCACACATGATGGATCGCCACCTCCTACTTTTAAATGGCCGATGTCGGTTCTGCCTATTGCAAACAATTTTCACCAGGCTAATGAGAAGAAGATGGGTAATACTGAAGAAAGATGGAGGACGCCGGACCCAGGTTTGCCAAGTTAAATGTTGATGCCACGGACGAGGATTTGGAGCTCTCAGGTGCTCCGCACCCTCATACAAATATTCGTTCAAAAAAATACCGAGAATTTTTAAAAAAATCTAGAATTTTGGGATATCAAACCTGGGTTCCCGATCTACCCCCGTGTGAAATTTCCTGAAAAAATACCAGGAAATGTATTCGTGGCAAAAAAGACAAAAAATTCCAATGTATAGAAAAACACTATTTGGATGGATTTTTTCAGACAGTATTTCCTTCGCCACAGATACATTTTTTTTGTATTTTTTTTCACAAAATTTCACACAGGAATAGATCGGGGACCCAAGTTTGATATCCCAAAATTCAGATTTTTTTTATTTTTTTATTGTATTTTTTACGATTAATTTTTGTATAGGGGTGTGGAGCACCCAAGAGCTCCTGTGTATTTTCCTTGATGCCACTTTTTATATTGGTGAAGGTGTGGATGCTACGACAACTGCAATTAGGGATGGGAAGGTCTCGTTCCTAGCGTTGCAGTGTAAATTTGTACACTATGCTGCTAATGTGCTCACCACCAAGGCCTTTGCGATGGGAGATGGGCCGGCATTTGCAAACTCACTTAGCTTCCCTGGGATTGAAGCGGAGTGTGATTCCTCGATTGTGATAGAATCACGTGATGGCCAAGCAAAACGGTGGGATGAAGCAGCAGCAATTTTCGCCAAATGTGTAGATATTTCTTCGTTGATCCGGAAGGTCAAATTTCAACATTACTCACGTTCTTGTAACCAGACTGTGCATGTGCTTGCTGGGCCTATGCAGGAGCCAAAGGATTGAGTAGTATCGTCCCTGTAACATAGACTGATATCTGGGCTAAGCAACCCACTCAATGCTCATTGTGCATCTCGGGCACGCCTTGTAGTGTACGTGCTCCCGATGCCTAACCTGTACTTTCCCCCCTCTCTATCGATGCAAAGATACGCTGACCATAGCGTATTTGAGAAAAAAAAAGCTGCGCATGTGCTAGCGAATTACAATTATTGTAATAAGGTTTCTCTTAGCTGGACGGATGAGCCGCCGAGCTGTCTGGTTTCTAAACTTGTGAACGATGTAATTCTCTTTTTAAATCAGTAAAGCATGATGGCCTTTCCTTAAAAAAAACACCAAAGCAAGAAGGCAAAACTGAGGAAACCTAAGATGTGTGGGTTCCAATATACAACCACAGTACGCTGCAACAAGATTGTCAGTCCATGTTCTCGAGATGCTTGGTGATGGCTTTGCCCGGAAGACTCCTAGCCGGCGTGATGTGTCAGCAAGTCAAAGCATAGTACTCGTTCATCGAAGCCAACCTTCACCAGATAGAGCATGGTTATTGGTTTCTCTAACCTTAATCAGATACTAGCATGTTTTTCCCTAACCTGTGAGTGGGTTGACACGCCAAACCAGTTTAACCATGAGCAAGCAGCAAACTGGGTCGCCGTGCAGTCGACGGAGATGGACATTGGATGTGTGATGAGAGGTCGCACATGCTGACTTGCACACCGGCTCTCGTACAACGCAGCGGCCTGTCACAACTGATCCTCAGGCACCCCTCAAAAAAAGAAAAAAACTGATCCTCAGGCACACCGTATCACGGCACGCACCAACAGTGACGTGGAGGAAGCAGAAAAATAAGTCGCCCACCGTGGGGCTCGAACCCACGACCACAAGGTTAAGAGCCTTGCGCTCTACCAACTGAGCTAGACGGGCTGTGCTGCTTTCGATTTCGTTTCTGAATACATTTTCATGCACACAAGGCTCATTTCTAATTTTTTTTTTGAGCTCATTTCTAATTTGGAAACGGGTACGGGGAAGGAAACATCCGTATCTGTTACGTAGTACACAGGTATGTGCCCTAATTATGCGGAGTTTAAGCATCCTAATCTGTGTTTTTGCTGCGTGTACGCCATGGAGTCGAAGACTTCTAAGAGCCGAATCCCTCAAAACTTGAATCCATCAGTCTATCACTCAGCCTTTAGTTGCTTACGTTTTGATTACACTTTTGTTAGCAGATCCGTCAAAACTTAACCTCTAAAAAAAAACACAATTTTTTGCACACGAGTTCATTTCAAACACAAGTTTAAACTACTTTATTGCATAATTAAACAACACTAGCATATTAACATCACACATAACTTAATTAAACAGTCCACTATACCTGCTAACACTACACCGACATCAAGCTAGCTAAAGCATCAAGATAATAAACTAAAAGAGGAGTTGTACTCCTAGTAGGAGGAGGAGATGCGGATCACCCTCCGCCAGAGGGCCGTCCTCCTAGTCGTTGGTGGCGAGCCGACGCTATGACATCGAGTTGTCCTTCTCCTTGCAATCGACAAGCTCCTTGTACATATCCTCACGCTCGGCCTCGAGGTGGGCGATTTTGCGGCGCTCTCAATCGTGCGCATTCTCCATGAACTCAAAGAAGGAAGAACGTGCAATTCTCGGCGAGGAGCGCGGCCCTGAAGGCAGCTCCTCAATGGCACGCTTGGTCGAGCTATACTCTTTCTCCTTTGGCCTGGGAGGCGCGATCGCAGTTGCGGCGTCGGAGAGGATTTTTAGCTTCGCCCATCTCTCGAAGAAGCAAAGCTCAGCGACGTCGACGCAGGCACACGCGGCCTCCTCTGGGTTACGGATCGTCGCCCACTTGCCCCACGATCGGAGCCTCACGTCGCGGTACTTCGGCAGCGGTGACAACTGTGACATGATCGGCAGTGCGGGTGCTCGGTGAAGGAGGCGACAAGACGAGACAATAGCGGGAGCTCAAGGCGAAGGCGGTGAGCCGCATAGGGAGGCAATGGCGCGGGCCTCGGGAGGCGATAGTGGCCAAGCATCGACGATGAAAATGGATGAGTGGCGGTGTGGATTATGGTTGGAGGTGGTTATAGTCAGAGCTAGGCCAATCGGTTAGCGCGACGGTTGCCAGGCCATGAATGCGGGAGGGAGCGATCTCCCCCTTTTTTTAATTGAGAAGTGCTCTTCTTAGAGAAAAATGAGTGAGAGGGGAAAGTTTTGTGTAGTGAAAAGTTACTTTTTGAGGGACTAAAGAAAATGTGAGATCTCACAGATGGGTGTTAATTCTTTAAAAAGAAAATTCTTTTTTTTGATAAAGTTTTAAAAATAAAAAATTCATGTCTCACATATAATTTGGGGCGGGGGGGGGGGGGTTCGACTAGAGTCTAGAGATGCTCTAACAAGAGGAAGAGAAAGATGAGTTTCACCACCTGAATTATTTCATTGAAAAGGTATGTTTACGACATTTGACGAGAAAAACAATTCTACTGTGTACGGTATATTCCATGCATGGATCCACCATCCATTTTTACTTCTAGACTAACGTTAATTGTGTGGTTGTTTTTAGATTGTGTCTTGTTTCTGAGTGTTACATTAGGTTTTTCTTCTTGTTCCAAAGTGTCCTTTAATGTTCCATTGTGTATCATCGTATATCAGCAAACCTGATCCATAAAAAATGTAGTATTCTTTTTATTGTTACACGACGTAGCATGGTGCTACAGTTGAAACAAGACAAAAACCGAGCAAAGCATTTTGGAACGAGATAAAACTGGACAACAACAAGCAACAAAAATGAATCCGAAAGCAACCATGGGCCATTTGCAATGCAATGGCCATCCATCATCATTCGTTCATGCACTGCATATGAAAACTGGATTCCCCGAGAGTAGAAAAAACAATAGGTCGCCCACCGTGGGGCTCGAACCCACGACCACAAGCAAGGTTAAGAGCCTTGCGCTCTACCAACTGAGCTAGACGGGCTTTGTTGTATTTTTAATTTATTTATATCAAGTGTTCCATGCTGAACGCACAAAAGATATTTATCTCTACATGTTTAGTCCTCATTTTAACCAACCAAATACGTACTGTACGTGCTACTCCAATTTCGCAGTCAGAAACAACGACGGGACAGATCAAGTTCAACAAAATCCATAAGTTGACAAATAATGGACAGGAATGAATTAACCAGAGAGGTGCACGGCTACAACTTACACTACATGCAACTATGCAAGGCTGCTCCCTTTCCTCAACAATCAGCATTTTTCATGGTGAAATAGGAGGGTCATCCCAGCAGCTACACAAGCATCAGCAAGCAGGCTTGCGGGAGCAAGCACTAGGAACCAGCCAACGATCTACAGTTAGTTAGCCCATGTTCAACTGATCAATTGTCACTAGAGAACGTTTTGCAGCTGCGGCGGCCACCGCGTTCAGCTGGAAAGAAACCCCCCTCTGGCTCTGAGGCTGGTGTTGCTCGCTGCCACTCTGATCCTGCGGATAGTTTGGATTAGGATTGGTAGGGCTTGCGCCGGCTCCCTCATTGTCATCTTCTGCTTCCTCGGTCTGAGTTGGCGGCTTCAATGCAGGTAGGAGTTGGTAGTTTTCACTCAACAATGTGTCCTGTTCGGGTGGCAAGGGAATCGAGCCAGGTGGAGCTATAGACTTGGGCAGCGGGATCTTGTTCCGGCTGCGTGCCAACTCGAGTAGAACCTGTGTGACATCAGAAAAATGACTTGTCATCAACCTATGCATAGAGTATTTCGTGTCAACTTGAATTTCCAGGGATCTGATTAAACATCAAACAAGCATTTGACTTCAAAGCATAACCACATGAATTGCTCATAGCCTTTATCGATGCAACATCTTCTTTAGTTGAAGGCACTGGCAGCTAACATGCAAGGGAGTATACTTGTGCATGACCCTCAATCTCCAGTATCTTTGTACTACTAATATGATTCATAAACATTTTACCTATATCTTCAGATGCCAGCCTCATACACAAATAAGAGTCATACCCTGTTTGTTTCGTGTTTCTATAAAAGTCTAGCTATGTATTTCAAAACATTGTTTTCTACTATACGTAGCCTGTTCCCAAAGAATTGGAGGGGTGGGAGTGGGGGCACCAGTGTATCAGTGAATTGGCAGCTAAGTGTCATTACGGAATGTTATTGTTAGAGTACGTAATGGGCCTAATGGGCCCGTTAGTCTTAGGGTTAATTAGAGATAAGGGTCGCTTGCTTAGGGGTCAAGTAAACCTTGCTTGGGAGTCAAGTAAACCTCTCTATATAAAGAGAGGAGATGTATCAATCTAATGAAGCAAGAATTAAGAAGGAAATCCCTTCCCTCTTGCCCGGCTGAGGGCAAAAAGGCCCCCGGCCGGCCCTCGCGCACCCTCCTTCTAGCAGCGCCATAACAATTTGGTATCAGCTAGCTTCGGTTCGATCATGTCTTCACCGCCGCCAAGCCCATCTCTTCTGCTGCCGGTCACCTTGTCGCCTCCGGCGACCACCACGACCGTCGCCCCGCTCCTGCCCGCGTCGGGATCCTCTGCCGCGCCCGCCCCCGCCGACCTCACCTGGGAGGAGGTGTCCGGGGTGCTGCGGGACCTAACCCAGGCGGTCCAGGAGATCCACCTATTCTTGGCCGGGTCCTACGGGCCGCACCCGGTTGTTCCGCCCATCGCCGCCCAGCGCCGTCGTGGCTGCCGTGGCAGCCGCCGCACCAGCGGCCTTCGCCTTCGCCAGCCGCTGCTGCTGCCATCCATCGCCACCACCGCCAGCAGCCTCGCTGCGATGGCAGCCACCACTCTGGCGGCGCGCCGCGCCGGCGCCCGGCAGCAGCCGTTGCTGCTGCGCGATGCAGCAGCAGCAGCGCTGAATCGCAGCAGCCACCGCCGGTCAGCTCCGCCGCCCAAGATGGGATGCCCTACGACGGACGCGGCGACCTCGTTCCATCAGCGCCGCCGCCGTCCCTGAGGCGTCCACATCCAGCGATCAAGTCCCCCCGTCGCCGTCACCGCTTCGTCTTGATCGCTACCCGCCACGTGTCGGCGGCGGTAAGGCTGCGAGTGTTGCTGCGCGGCCTCCTAGAGCGTCGGCGTGTGCGGGAGATGCGTGGTCTGCAGCTGCCGCTCCTCCAAGTTGCCCTTCGCTGCACAAAGGACCTCGATCTCGTCCGCTGCGTCGGGGATCTTGGGCATGCGGTTTCCCTCACGGGCGGCGGGCATGCTGTTTTCCCTGCGGGCAGCGACCTTAAAGTCTGCGACATCGACGGTTGGGGGGGCGCACCCCTCCTCGTCATTCTCCATCGCAAGTCCTCCACTCTTCCCTGTGCAGTGCAGACCAACAGTCGCCCGGCAGGGAGAAGGCATAGTGTCACCGACAGGAGCGCACCGTGTAGCACCACTGCATTCCGCCACCGGCCGCCACGAGGGCGCCTTTGCTGGTCACTCTTGTGGACACTTTCAGGTGGCCATACACATGCACTCCTTTCGTCCAGGTGGTGTCCATGGGATCCGGCTGTACACGTGCACGTCCGACGTGCGGATGGTGTCCACTTTTTGTTAAGGGGTCCAAAATAAAGCGTCCCAGTCCATTTCAGGCTGAGAATAATAAAACAAGCCGAGATGTAAAAGGCTTGTTTTTAGGTGTTAGGTTTGTGTTGCATCGAGTCATGGTAATAAGTTGGTTAGGCTGCAGCTCGAGGACAAGCTGCATGTCCAGGTGGGGTGTAGTGTTAGAGTACGTAATGGGCCTAATGGGCCCGTTAGTCTTAGGGTTAATGGGTCAAGTAAACCTTGCTTGGGAGTCAAGTAAACCTCTCTATATAAAGAGAGGAGATGTATCAATCTAATGAAGCAAGAATTAAGAAGGAAATCCCTTCCCTCTTGCCCGGCCGAGGGCAAAAAGGCCCCCGGCCGGCCCTCGCGCACCCTCCTTCTAGCAGCGCCATAACAGTTATGTGGGGAATGACTTATCATCCACCTAGGCATATAATTATAGACTACTTTGTGTCAGCTTTAAATTTCGAGGATTCTGATAAAACATTAAACAACATTAAACAAGCACTTAACTTCAAAGCATAACCACAAAGTTGTTCATAGCCTTTATCTACGCAAGATATTCTTTAGTTGCACTTAGCAGCTAACATGCAAGTGAGTGCACTTGTGCATGACCCTAATATCTTTGTACTACTCCTTCCGATCCAAATTAATTGTCGCAGCTTTAGTACAATTTTAACTAAAGTTGTTCTAAAGCTGTGACAATTAATATGGATTGGAGGGAGTATCTAATATGATTCATAACATTAGGTATATCTTCACGTGCCAGCCTCATACACATTAAGAATCATACGATGTTTGTACACATAATATATCTAAAGAGTAAAGCCAACTAATAAAGACAACGAGTATTCTTATTTCCAAGTCCAACAGTAAAGGCGGCTGCTTACAGTACCAGCAGGGTATCTGCGCTAACAGAAGAGGTTATTTACTTCTTCCTTGGTTTTCAAAGATTAGATTGTGTATATGGAACTAGTTGCACATGATTCTAAGATTTTGGACCCTTAAGCAGATAAGCGTTCAACTTTCCAAACAAGACATGGACTCAGCTGAACATTCCTAACAAGACATGGGCTCAGCTAAACATTCCTAACAAGACATGGGCTCAGCTGAAGATTACTAAAAAGGCATGGACTAAACTGAATGTCAGTCTTCTGCCCCAACTGGACTGTCCTTGCATCATCTGCTACTATCTGCACCTTTAAATGCCGCCACTCCCTGGTTACCCACCAAACTGGCAGAAGTTCGGTCGGTTCGAACTTCCTAAAGGATAAAGGAGTCATCTTAGTCCCGGTGGTAGAGTGGTAGAGTACTACTTGAGATGACTCTGGGTTTGAATCCCACATTCCCCTCATAAATTTTCCTTATAATTTCAGTATAACACTGACTAATATGCTGGTTCCTCGAATGGCTACAAGTGTACATAAAACAACATTTTGTAAGCTCAATTACTCAAAACCGCAATCTCTGCCGTTGCGGATAGTAGCTTCTAACCACCATGTCTGAAGCTTTGGTTGATGTAGGAATGCATTCATTTAATCGAGAAGTCTTCCCCTGATTTCTATTCCCAACTACCCAGTTACCTTTCTGATCTGCGCTGGCTACAGTGCATCCTCGTCAGCCCTCTAGCGCCTCCTGGCCTCAGGCATACCCTTCGGCGAAGAGGCTCTAACAGATGATCTCCCTTCTATGTGATTATTCGACATAACCCATCCCATGAAGAGTGTCCAAATATAGCGAAAGTTATGGATAATGTACATAGTATAAGTAAAGCCTCATCAAGAAACTGAGTAGTCTTGTTTCCAGTTCCAACAGTCAGGAGGCTGCTACATTACCAGCAGCATCTCTGCATTAAGGTTGCATTGTGTGTATGGAAATAGTTGCACATGATTCTAAGATTTTGGACCCTTAAGCTGATAAGCATCCAACTTTTCAAACAAGATATGGGCTCAGCTGAACATTCCTAACAAGACATGGACTAAATTGGAGGTCGGTCTTCTGCCCCAACTTAACTATCCTTGCATCATTTGCTACGAGCTTCACCCAGGGATTTAAATCTCGGCACTCCCTGGTTGCCCACCAAATTGGCAAAAGTTTGGTCGGTTCCAACTTCCTAAAGGATACAGGACTCATCTTGGCCCTAGCGGTAGGGTTGAGACTTGAGAGTTCTACTCGAGACGTTCTGCGTTCGAATCCCACATTCCCTCATATGTTTTCCTTAAATTTCAGTAGAACACTGACTGATATGCTGGTCCCCTGGATGGCAACGAGTGTAGACAAAATGACATTTCGTGAGCTGAAGGACTCGAAAACGCAATTCCTTGGTTGCAGGTGGCTGCTTCTAACCACCATGTCTGAAACTTTGATTGATGTGTTCTTATTGTGGAATGCATTCATTTAATCGATAAGCTGACCCTTATTTGAAATTTATATTTTCCCCAAAAAATCTCTCAGCCAAGAATCATATATGAACTCACTGAACTGAAATCTGAACAGCACACATCATTTGTTGTATTGAGATTGTTTCTTCTGCGACACATCGGCGCATCCTCTACTGTGCTTATTCTTTTCCCAATTGGAGTCCACAACATTACTCCCTCCGAATCTGATAGGTTCACAGGAAAGCCGGTCCCCGATCTAGAATTTAAAGTGGCCCCTTATCCTCGTCATTCACCAATTGAATGAAGCTACGAAACCTAGTAATTTGTCCGAATCTAACGAAGATATGTACACTCTAGGGTTCTTGCTGAGATTGGTGGTACTCGTACCTCGCGCGGCGGCGGCTGGGAGAAGGAGAAGTTGACCTTGGCCTGGATGGCGAGGCGGACGTCGTCGGCGTCCATCTGGGGCTTGGCCGCGTGGTCGGCGTAGACCTGGGCATCGCCGAGCACGTCCCCGACGTAGCGGTAGGCCAGGTCCAGGAACTGGTGCACGACGCGCGGCTCGTACTCGCCCTCGCCGAGCCCCATCGAGCGGAGGAGCTCCCGCACCACGCGCGCGTCGCGAGGCTCGTCCGCGCCGGAGGCTCCTCCCGCCGCCGCGGACGGGAGCGATGGCCTCACGCCTCCGCCGCCGTCCATGGTCTGACTGCTGTTTCTTGGGGCCTCGGCTGGTGGTGGGATTTCAGGGAGCGAGTCGGGTTTAGATATCGTACCCCTCTTTAAAGGGAAAAGTAGATTGTACAACACAACCGACGCTTTGGCCGAGTGGTTAAGGCGTGTGCCTGCTAAGTACATGGGGTTTCCCCGCGAGAGTTCGAATCTCTCAGGCGTCGCAAATTTTCTAAGATTTTTTTTCATTTTCGTCCGTGGCTTATTTCTCTCTTCAGCTTTTTTTTTCCATCTTAGTCCGTGGCTTATTTCTCTCTTCAGTTTTTTTTTCATTTTAGTCCGTGGCTTATTTCTCTCTACTCCAAGATTGGCTTCATGGACACAAATTTTTTAAGGTTTTTTTTTTTCATTTTCGTCCATGGCTTATCTCTCTTCGGTTTTCTTTTCATTTTAGTTCGTGGCTTATTTCTCTCTTCAGCTTTTGTTCCATCTTAGTCTGTGGCTTATTTCTCTCTTCAGTTTTTTTTTCATTTTAGTCCGTGGCTTATTTCTCTCTACTCCAAGATTGGCTTCATGGGCGCAAATTTTTTAAGGTTTTTTTTTCATTTTCGTCCATGGCTTATCTCTCTTCGGTTTTCTTTTCATTTTAGTTCGTGGCTTATTTCTCTCTTCAGCTTTTTTTCCATCTTAGTATGTGGCTTATTTCTCTCTTCAGTTTTTTTTTTCATTTTAGTCCGTGGCTTATTTCTCTCTACTCCAAGATTGACTTCATGGGCGCAAATTTTTCAAGTTTTTTCATTTCGTCGGTGCCTTGTCTCTCTTTAGTTTTCTCTTCATGGGCTTATCTCTCTTCAGTTTTCTTTTCATTTTAGCCCGTGGCTTATTTCTCTCTTCAGCTTTTTTCCATCTTAGTCCATGGCTTATTTCTCTCTTCAGGTTTTTTTTTCATTTTAGTCCGTGGCTTATTTCTCTCTACTCCAAGATTGACTTCATGGGCACAAATTTTTTAAGTTTTTTTTTATTTTCGTCCGTGGCTTATCTCTCTTCAGTTTTCTTTTCATTTTAGTACGTGGCTTATTTCTCTCTTCAACTTTTTTTCCATCTTAGTCCGTGGCTTATTTCTTTTTTCAGTTTTTTTTCATTTTAGTCCGTGGCTTATTTCTCTCTCCTCAAGATTGACTTCATGGGCGCAAATTTTTCAAGTTCTTTCATTTTCGTCGGTGCCTTGTCTCTCTTTAGTTTTCTTTTTCATTTTAGACTGTGCCTTATTTCTCTCTTCAACTTTATTTATTTATTTTAGTCTGTGGCTTATTTCTCTCTACTCTAAAATTGACTTCAGGGTCTCTTTTCAGAGCATCATGGATCAATGCTTCATGGTCTCTTGTGTTTAGTTAACTATATGTAGGTGTTGGTACTTCCATGTATTTCTAGTGAGAATATTAGTTATCTTTTTACTGGCGGGTTCAAAGTGCACCGGTGACCGCTCCGACTAACACATCTTGTCCTCATTGACTAAGGGGTTGTTTGGATGGAAGCCATGGGACACCTTACTAACTTTTTGGCTTAGGTGCACCCTGCCCTCTTTAGCTCTCCTAGTTCTATTAAATGCCAACTCTTTGGCCAGCTGTGGGTACCGAAATCGGACGTCAATTAATTGGTAGGGCCAGCACATGCCAAATCCAAACAGCCCCTCGGCCTCACGGAAGGCCGGGCTTGTTGCCGATCACTGTACTGGCTGCACACAACCCCCCTCGATTAATCGATTTATCCTTTATTTTATCTTGATTGTGTCGTACCGTAGTCTCCGCCGCCGCCGCCGCCTGAGAAACTTAGGTCCCATCGCCTCCGGCTGCCATCTTGGCGTTGAGAGATGGTGGGACCTCGGATCTACAAGAGCTTTATGTTCTTCGTCAACGTCCAGTGATCATCATAGTTTTGTGAGAATAAATTTTCTCTCTTTCTTTTTGACGGTACCATGAGGTTAGAGAATTTTCTATCCTCGTAGATCCGATTATTAGGATCTGATAAGTTTATTGCTGTGTTAAAAAAATTTGTTGGTCCGATTCTTTGTGGAGGTGAAATCTTTCATCAATACCATGATGAAGATATAGTGATTCGACGGCCTACACTTCTAGGGGGGTCATCCAGGCCCAAGTATTTTCATCGATCAAGGCTTTCCCTCTTTTTAGATGGGCGACTCAAGGCGCCTTCAAAACCATTAATAGTAATGTTCGTGCGGGTGAAAGAGTGATAACATCGTTGCTCCAGTCCAATTGCAGCCTCCTTACCGAAGTCTTTGGAGTATTTTTTTCTATCAGAGATTGATGCCGCAAAGAAGGTGTCAAAGAGATTTCATTGTAACTCTTAGTCATAGGAGTTACTCCCTCTGTCCCAGAATATAAGAACGTTTTTGACACTATGGTAGTGTTAAAAATGTTCTTATATTTTAGGACGGAAGGAGTACATCCTCCTATTTTCTTGGATTTTAGGTCCAAATGAGTGTATTTGTAATTGTTATGAGTATATGAATAAAAAGATTAATCGATTTATATGACTCAAAAGAAACTAGGACGAAGATAGTAGTAACATGCAGTACCTGTACCCACCGAAGACGGCGGCGACGAGGGAGCGCGTCCGCCTCAAGCATGTTGGGTGTTGTCACGCGTGTTCACGACGGCTGGATGTTGCCTTCTACTATGAGCGTATAATGAAATGGCAAATCTTTGAGTCCTACATAAAACCGAACGCCGACTTGATAGAGGGGTCCATCACACAGAAAAAACGCTAAGGCGATAGTCGGGTGATTTCTTGGCGATTGCGCGGCTGTGCTAGGGTTAGGGTTTTTGCCGGCGGGGGTGGTGAGATTACGGTGGTGGCTAGGGCGGCGACGGCACTTCTCTGGACACAGACCGGTGGTGTTTCCCTCCTCTAGGAGCGGTGCTAATGGCGGAGCGGGAAGACGGTAGAGCGACGAGGACTTCGAAGAAGATGGCATCTGGTGCTGCGGCAGAGGCCACTCCAAAACCGAAGGGTAACATCGCGGTTTCAGCAGGGGGCGGAGCCAATCCAAGGAAGGAGGCGACAGTGGCCAAGGCTACACCGGCGAGATCGGCGATCACCGACAAGAGGACACCAATGAACATAGCAGGTGGGCGGAACGTAGCGTCGGCGTCAAACAACCAGAAAGCGACCATAGCGGACGCAGTGGCGATGAGCACTCCGCTACGCAACATTGGAGATCCAGCGAGTCGGGGGAGTTCCAAATCCCCGATTGCGAGCAAAACTTCGGATCCGACGTCGAGTCTCTCTTCAAGGCTAGGAGGGATGGTTTTGATGGATAAAGAGGCTGAGGGGATGGTTTTTGCTGAACCTGAGCAAGTGGTGCCGAAGAGTTCTCATTGGTCGGCACTAGGGAAGGTCTGCTCACCGAAACCAATGGTGAGAAGCGCTTTAGAGAAAACCATACACAACGCATCGGGTTTGCACCGCGAAGCCCAGTTCAGGGATTTAGGAGGAAATAAATTTTTGGTTCACTTTGGCAGTGAGGGGGACTGGAGGCATGCTCTGAACAATGGGCCTTGGCAGTATGATTTTAATGTGTTGATTATGAAGGATTATGAAGGTAACACCAGGCCATCGGAGATGGTTTTTGATTCCATTGATGTCTGGGTTCATGTGGTTGATCTCCCATCGGACAGGAGGACAAAAGCCTTTGGTGAGGCACTAGGGAACTGGTTGGGACAGAGAATCCGAGTGGATGTGGACAAAGATGGGATGGCAAGTGGTAATCAGCTAAGAGTTCGCACTAAAATATTTGCCTATGATCCGCTTGTAAGAGGCATCCACCTTAAATCCTCACCGGAGGATAAGGTTGGGACGTGGTATGAATTTTACTATGAGAAGGTACCCCACTTTTGCTTTGACTGTGGCAGACTTGTACACGCAGATGGAGTCTGCGAGCCCCCATTGACTCCTCGTCTCAATGGGGGGAATGGCTGAGGGTGTCACCAGGACGCAATGACAAAGGGAAGGAAGGCTTATATGGATTAGCTTCTAGTAGCAACAACAGTGGGGGAAGCAATTGGACCGGGGATACTGAGAATGCAAGAAGGGGTGTTCAGGCTAAACGTAATCTACAAGCTGAGTTTACCAGATCATTGGACTCCCGCACTGGTGGGGGATCCAGACCTCGTGAGGAAAACTCACAGACGACGGACCTTCGCACTAGCGAGGGTAGCCGACACTACAGAGAGGAGGTCTGAAGGAAATATTCCCTAGAGGCAATAATAAAGTTGTTATATTATATTTCCTTATATCTTGATAAATGTTTATTATTCATGCTAGAGTTGTATTAACCGGAAACTTGATACATGTGTGGATACATAGACAAAACACTGTGTCCCTAGTAAGCCTCTACTAGACTAGCTCGTTAATCAAAGATGGTTAAGTTTCCTAACCATAGACATGTGTTGTCATTTGATGAACGTGATCACATCATTAGGAGAATGATGTGATGGACAAGACCCATCCGTTAGCTTAGCATAATGAACATTAAGTTTTATTGCTATTGCTTTCTTCATGACTTATACATATTCCTTTGACTATGAGATTATGCAACTCCCGAATAGCGGAGGAATACCTTGTGTGCTATCAAACGTCACAACATAATTGGGTGATTATAAAGATGCTCTACAGCTATCTCCGAAGGTGTTTGTTGGGTTGACATAGATTGAGATTAGGATTTGTCACTCCGAGTATCGGAGAGGTATCTATGGGCCCTCTCGGTAATGCACATCATGATAAGCCGTGCAAGCAATATGACTAATGAGTTAGTTGCGGGATGATGCATTACGGAACGAGTAAAGAGACTTGCCGGTAACGAGATTGAACTAGGTATGAAGATACCGACGATCGAATCTCGGGCAAGTAACATACCGATGACAAAGGGAATAACGTATGTAGTCATTACGGGTTGACTGATAAAGATCTTCATAGAATATGTAGGAACCAATATGAGCATCCAGCGTCGTGCTGTTGGTTATTGACCAGAGAAGTGTCTTGGTCATGTCTACATAGTTCTCGAACCCGTAGGGTCCGCACGCTTAACGTTCGATGATAATTTTGTATTATATGAGTTATGTGATTTGGTGATCGAGTGTTGTTCGGAGTCCTGGATGAGATCACGGACATGACGAGGATTCTCGAAATGGTTGAGAGGTAAAGATTCATATATAGGACGATAGTATTCGGACACCGAAAGTGTTCTGGGGGTATCGGGTATGTATCGGGTCACCGGAAGGGGTTCCGGACAACCCCCGGCAAGCTATACGGGCCTAATGGGCCAAGAGGGGAAACACACCAGCCACTAAGGGGCTGGTGCGCCCCCCCCCATATGGGCTGGCCAAATTGGAGAAAGAAAGGGGAAGAAGGAAAGGAAAAAGGGAATAGGATTCCCCCTTCCCCCTCTTCCCTTCCTACTCTGAATAGGAATAGAAAAGGGGGGAGGCCGAATTGGGAGGACCCCAAGTAGGATTCCTCCTACTTGGGGCGCCCCCTTGGCTGCCTCTCCTCCCCTCCAACCTATATATATGAGGGGGCGACACTGCTAGAACACACGACAAACATTGTTAGCCATGTGCGGCTCCCCCCTCCACAGTTTACGCCTCCGGTCATATTCACGTAGTGCTTAGGCGAAGTCCTGCGCGGATCACTTCACCATTATCGTCACCACGCCGTCATGCTGACGGAACTCTCCTTCGACACTTTGCTGGATCAAGAGTTCGAGGGACGTCATCGAGCTGAACGTGTGCAGAACTCGGAGGTGCCGTACGTTCGGTGCTTGATCGGTCGGAAAGAGAAGAAGTACAACTACATCAACCGCGTTGTCAGACGCTTCCGCTTTCGGTCTACGAGGGTACGTGGACACCCCCCCCCCTATCGTTGCTATGCATCTCCTAGATAGATCTTGCGTGAGCGTAGGAATGTTTTTGAAATTGCATGCTACGTTCCCCAACAGTGGCATCTGAGCCAGGTCTATGCGTAGATGATATGCACGAGTAGAACACAAAGAGTTGTGGGCGGTGCTCGTCATACTGCTTACCACCAATGTCTCATTTTGATTCGGCGGTATTGTTGGATGAAGCGGCCCGAACCAACCTTACATGACCACGTTCATGAGACCGGTTCCACCAACACACATGCAACTAGCTAGTTTTGCATAAAGGTGGCTGACGAGTGTCTGTTTCTCCAACGTTAGTTGAATCAAATTTGACTGCGGCCGGTCCATGTTGAAGGTAAACAATAAACTTGATAAATCACCATTGTGGTTTTGATGCGTAGGTAAGAACGGTTCTTACTAGAAGCATGTAGTAGCCACGTAAAACTTGCAACAACAAAGTAGAGGACGTCTAACTTTTTTTTGCATTGCATGTTGTGATGTGATATGGTCAAGACATGATGTGATATACGTTATTGTATGAGATGATCATGTTTTGTAGAAGTTACCGGCAACTGGCAGGAGCCTTATGATTGTCGCTTTATTGTATGAAATGCAAACGCCATGTAATTGTTTTACTTTATCACTATGCGTTAGCGTAGTTGTAGAAGCAATAGTTGGTGAGACGACAACGACACTACGATGGAGATCAAGGTGTCAAGACGGTGATGATGGAAATCATGACGGTGCTTTGGAGATGGAGATCAAAGGCACAAGATGGTGATGGCCATATCATGTCACATATTTTGATTGCATGTGATGTTTATCATTTATGCATCTTATTTTGCTTAGTACAGCGGTAGCATTATAAGATGATCCCTTACTAAAATTTCAAGGTATAAGTGTTCTCCCTAAGTATGCACCATTGCAACAGTTCGTCATGATGAGACACCACGTGATGATCGGGTGTGATAGGCTCTACGTTCACATACAACGGGTGCAAGACATTTTTTCACATGCGGAATACTCGGGTTAAACTTGACGAGCCTAGCATGTACAGACATGGCCTCGGAACACTGGAGACCGAAAGGTCGAACGTGAATCATATAGTAGATATGATCAACATAGAGATGTTTACCATTGAAAACTACTCCATCTCATGTGATGGTCAGACATGGTTTAGTTGATATGGATCACGTGATCATTTAGATGACTCGAGGGATGTCTATCTAAGTGGGAGTTCTTAAGTAATATGATTAATTCAACTTAATTTATCATGAACTTAGTCCTGATAGTATTAGCATATCTATGTTGTAGACCAATAGCTCGCGTATAGCTCTCTTGTTTTATTTTGATATGTTCCTAGAGAAAACTAAGTTGAAAGATAATAGTAGCAATGATGTGGACTGGGTCCGTGATCTGACGATTATCCTCATTACTGCACAGAAGAATTATGTCCTTGATGAACCCCTAGGTGACAGACCTATTGCAGGAGCAGATGTAGACGTTATGAATATTTGACAAGCTCGGTATGATGACTACTTGATAGTTTAGTGCACCATGGTTTACGGCTTAGAACCGGGACTTCAAAAAAGTTTTGAACACCATGGAGCATATGAGATGTTCCAAGAGTTGAAAATGATTTTTCATACTCATGCCCGTGTTAAGAGGTATGAGACCTCTGACAAGTACTTTGCCTACAAGATGGAGGAGAATAGCTCAACTAGTGAGCATGTGCTCAGAATGTCTGGGTACTACAATCACTTGAATCAAGTGGGAGTTAATTTTCCAGATAAGATAGTGATTGACAGAGTTCTCTAGTCACTATCACCAAGTTACTAGAACTTCATGATGAACTATAATATGCAAGGGATAACGAAAATGGTTCCCAAGCTCTTCGCGATGCTGAAATTGGCGAAGGTACAAATCAAGAAATAGCATCAAGTGTTGATGGTTAATAAGACCACTAGTTTCAAGAAAAGGGCAAGTGAAAGAAAGGGAACTTCAATAAAAATGGCAACCAAGTAGCCACTCCCGTGAAGAAGCCCAAAGCTATCCCCAAGCCTGAAACTGAGTGCTTCTACTGCAAAGGAAATGGTCACTGGAAGTGGAAATGCCCCAAATACTTGGCGGATAAGAAGGATGGCAAAGTGAACAAAGATATATTTGATATACAGGTTATTGATGTGTACTTTACTAAGTGTTCATAGTAGCCCCTGGGTATTTGATGCCAGTTCAGTTGCTAAGATTATTAACTCGACACAGGAGTTGCAGAATGAACAGAGATTAGTTAAGAGAGAAGTGACGATGTGTGTTGGAAGTGATTCCAAGATTGATACGATCACCATCGCACACTCCTTCTACCTTCGGGGTTAGTGTTGAACCTAAAATAAATGTTATTTGGTGTTTGCGTTGAGCATGAATATGATTAGATCATGTTTATTGCAATACGGTTATTCATTTAAGTCAGAGAATAATTGTTGTTCTGTTTACATGAATAAAACCTTCTATGGTCACACACCCAAGATGATTGGTTTATTAAATCTCGATCGTGGTGATACACATATTCATAATATTGATGCCAAAAGATGCAAAGTTGATAATGATAGTGCAACACATTTGTGGCACTGCCGTTTAGGTCATATTGGTGTAAAGCGCATGAAGAAACTCCATGCAGATGGACTTTTGGAATCACTTGATTATGAATCATTTAATGCTTGCGAACCATGCCTCATGGGCAAGATGACTAAGACTCCGTTCTCCAGAACAATGGAGTGAGCCACCGACTTATTAGAAATAATACATACCGATGTATGCGGTCCAATGAGTGTTGGGGCTCGCGGCGGGTGTCGTTATTTTCTGACCTTCACAGATGATTTGAGCAGATATGGGTATATCTACTTAATGAAACACAAGTCTGAAACATTTGAAAAGTTCAAAGAATTTCAGAGTGAAGTGGAGAATCATCGTAACAAGAAACATAAAGTTTCTACGATCTGATTGCGGAGGCGAATATTTGAGTTGCGAGTTTGGCCTTCATTTAAAACAATGTGGAATAGTTTCACAACTCACGCCACCTAGAACACCACAGCATAATGGTGTGTCCGAACATCATAACCGTACTTTATTAGATATGGTGCGATCTATGATGTCTCTTACCGATTTACCACTATCATTTTGGGGTTATGCATTAGAGATAGCTGCATTCACGTTAAATAGGGCACCGTCTAAATCCGATGAGACGACACCGTATGAACTGTGGTTTAGCAAGAAACCTAAGCTGTCGTTTCTTAAAGTTTGGGGTTGCGATGCTTATGTGAAAAAGCTTCAGCCTGATAAGCTTGAACCCAAATCGGAGAAGTCCGTATTCATAGGATACCCAAAAGAAACTATTGGGTACACCTTCTATCACAGATCTGAAGGCAAGATCGTTGTTGCTAAGAATGGATCCTTTCTAGAGAAGGAGTTTCTCTCGAAAGAAGTGAGTGGGAGGAAAGTAGAACTTGATGAGGTAATTGTACCTTCTCTCAAATTGGAAAGTAGCTCATCACAGAAATTAGTTCCAAGTGATGCCTACACCAACTAGAGAGGAAGCTAATGATAATGATCATGAAACTTCAGATCAAGTTACTACCGAACCTCATAGGTCAACCAGAGCATGTTCCGCACCAGAGTGGTACGGTAATCCTGTTCTGGAAGTCATGTTACTAGACCATGACAAACCTACGAACTATGAGGAAGCAATGATGAGCCCAGATTCCGCAAAATGGCTTGAAACCATGAAATCTGAGATAGGATCCATATATGAGAACAAAGTATGGACTTTGGTTTACTTGCCCGATGATAGGCAATCAATAGAGAATAAATGGATCTTCAAGAGGAATACAAGCACTGATGGTAGTGTTACTATCTACAAATCTCGGCTTGTCGCAAAAAGGTTTTCGACAAGTTCAAGGTGTTGACTACGTTGAGTGTTTCTCACTCATAGCGATGCTTAAGTCTGTCTGAATCATGTTAGCAATTGCCGTATTTTATGAAATCTGGCAAATGGATGTCAAAACTGCATTCCTTGATGGATTTCTTAAAGAAGCGTTGTATATAATGCAACCAAAGGTTTTGTCGATCCTAAAGGTGCTAACAAAGTGTGCAAGCTCCAGCGATCCATCTATGGAACTGGTACAAGCATCTCGGAGTTGGAATATACGCTTTGATGAATTGATCAAAGTGTATAGTTTTATAAAGACTTGCGGTGAAGCCTGTATTTACAAGAAAGTGAGTGGGAGCACTACAGCCTTTTTGATAAGTATATGTGAATGACATATTGTTGATCGGAAATGATGTAGAATTTTCTGGAAAGCATAAAGGAGTGTTTGAAAGGAGTTTTTCAAAAGAAGGACCTCAGTGAAGCTGCTTACATATTGGGCATCAAGGTCAATAGAGATAGATCAAGACACTTGATAAGACTTTTGATGAGTACATACCTTGATAAGATTTTGAAGGAGTTCAAAATGGATCAGTCAAAGAAGGAGTTCTTTGCTGAGTTGTAAGGTATGAAGTTGAGTAAGACTCAAAACCCGACCATGGTAGAAGATAGAGAGAGAATGAAAGTCATTACCTATGCCTCAGCCATAGGTTCTATAAAGTATGCCATACTGTATACCAGACCTATTGTGTACCTTGCCATGAGTTTGGCAAGGGGGTACAATAGTGATCCAAGAGTAGATCACTGGACAGCGGTCAAAATTATCCTTAGGTACATAAAGAGGACTAAAGAAATATTTCTCGGTTATGGAGGTGATAAAGAGTTCATCATAGAGAGTTATGTTGATGCAAGCTCTGACACCGATTTGGATGACTCTGAGTCTCGATCTGGATACATATTGAAAGTGGGAGCAATTAGCTAGAGTAGCTCCATGCTGAGCATTGTAGACATAGAAATTTGCAAAATACATACAGATCAGAATGTGTCAGACCCGTTGACTAAACTTCTCTCACAAGCAAAACATGATCGCACCAAAGTACTCTTTGGGTGTTAATCACATAGTGATGTGAACTAGATTATTGACTCTAGTAAACCCTTTGGGTGTTGGTGACATGGCGATGTGAAATGTGGGAGTTAATCACATAAAGATGTGAACTATTGGTGTTAAATCACATGGCGGTGTGAACTAGATTATTGACTCTAGTGCAAGTGGGAGACTGAAGGAAATATGCCCTAGAGGCAATAATAAAGTTGTTATTTTATATTTCCTTATATCATGATAAATATTTATTATTCATGCTAGAATTGTATTAGCCGGAAACTTGATACATGTGTGGATACATAGACAAAACACTGTGTCCCTAGTAAGCCTCTACTAGACTAGCTCGTTAATCAAAGATGGTTAAGTTTCCTAACCATAGACATGTGTTTTCATTTGATGAACGGGATTACATCATTCTTCGTGGACAATACCCATCCGTTAGCTTAGCATAATGATCGCTAAGTTTTATTGCTATTGGTTTCTTCATGACTTGTACATATTCCTTTGACTATGAGATTATGCAACTCCCAGATACCGGAGGAATACCTTATGTGCTATCAAACGTCACAACGTAACTGGGTGATTATAAAGATGCTCTACAGGTATCTTTGAAGGTGTTTGTTGGGTTGGCATAGATCGAGATTAGGATTTGTCACTCTGAGTATCAGAGAGGTATCTCTGGGCCCTCTCGGTAATGCACATCATGATAAGCCTTGCAAGCAATGTGACTAATGAGTTAGTTGCGGGATGATGCATTACGGAATGAGTAAAGAGACTTGCCGATAACAAGATTGAACTAGGTATGAAAATACTGACGATCGAATCTCGGGCAAGTAACATATCGATGACAAAGGGAATAACGTATGTTGTCATTGCGGTTTGACCGATAAAGATCTTCGTAGAATATGTAAAAACCAATATGAGCATCCAGGTTCCGCTGTTGGTTATTGACCGGAGAAGTGTCTCGGTCATGTCTACATAGTTCTCGAACCCGTAGGGTCCGCACGCTTAACGTTCAATGACAATTTTGTATTATATGAGTTATGTGATTTGGTGACTGAGTGTTGTTTGGAGTCCCGGATTAGATCACGGACATGACGAGGAGTCTCAAAATGGTCGAGAGGTAAAGATTCATATATAGGACGATAGTATTCGGACACCGAAAGTGTTCTAGGGGTACCGGGTACGTATCGGGTCACCGGAAGGGGTTTCGGACAACCCCCGACAAGCTATATGGGCCTAATGGGCCAAGAGGGGAAACACAATAGTCACTAAGGGGCTGGTGCGCCCCCCATATGGGCCGGCTAGATTGGATAAAGAAAGGGGAAGAAGGAAAGGAAAAAGAGAATAGGATTCCCCTTCCCCCTCTTCCCTTCCTACTCCAAATAGGAATAGGAAAGGGGGGAGGCCGAATTGGGAGGACCCCAAGTAGGATTCCTCCTACTTGGGGCGCCCCCTTGGCTTCTTCTCCTCCCCTCCAACCTATATATATATGAGGGGGGGCACCGCTAGAACACAGAACAAACATTGTTAGACATGTGCGGCGCCCCCCTTCACAGTTTACGCCTCCGGTCATATTCACGTAGTGCTTAGGCGAAGCCCTGCGCAGATCACTTCACCATCACCATCACCACACCGTCGTGCTGACGGAACTCTCCTTCAACACTTTGCTGGATCAAGAGTTCGAGGGACGTCATCGAGATGAACGTGTGTAGAACTCGGAGGTGCCGTATGTTCGATGCTTGATCGGTCGGAACGAGAAGAAGTACGACTATATCAACCACGTTGTCAAACACTTCAGCTTTCGGTATACGAAGGTAGGTGGACACACTCCCCCTCTCGTCACTATGCATCTCCTAGATAGATCTTACGTGAGCGTAGGTATTTTTTTAAATTGCATGCTATGTTCCCCAACAAGGTCAACAACCCAAATAAGGGAAAGAGCATGGATGAGCCTCTGCAACACAATGATCCGCGACATGGTTTGGAGCAAAGGAGGGAGCATGAGTATAGAAACAGATTGTTTGAACAACAGAATTAGAGGGGGAGTCAGAGAGATGTTCATAGGGTTAGAAAGTGTAAGGAAGTCTGGAATACTCACCACAGAATCGAGGGTATCATGACCAGTGTGGCAGTTTTGGTGGGCGTTCGGAGACACACAATATGTTTAACACCTGGAGAGATGCTGTGTGGGGACAAGGAAGCGGCCAGGGGAACTCAAGGTGGCATGGCTCGGATGGAAGGAAACATGGAAAATATGTGAGGAAACCACGCCCAGACTATGTCCCACGCCAGTATGGATATGACCATAGAGGCACGGAGGAAGGAACTATGAAGAGGAGACCAAAACAGGTGTGGATGGCTAAGGATGATCCAGACAAGCAGATGACAGGTGATGCTTTCATTTGTGACACGAGACGCAAGACGTCTACACTATTTGATCGCATCTCAACAAACGACGAGGCATCGGCGGACCCTGAGAACTAGGGCCGTCGGATGCAATGAATATTCTGGCCTGGAACAGTCGAGGACTGGGGTTGGAATCGACAGTAGGCGAACTACGAGACCTGATACAGTCCCAGATCCCAGCGGTGGCATTTTTATGTGAAACAAAAAAGAAGGCGAGGTAACATGTGAGGGGCATGGATGTAGAATCACTGGATTCTATGGAGAACCCCGAACAGAACTATGAAAAAAAAATCATGGGATGCCATTCGATACTTGCGAGCTCAGGATAATCTACACTACAAAAAAAAAGACACATCCATGACATTTTGGGCCGAACGAATTTTTTTCTGTCATACATATGACACTTCTATGAAGATAATTATGACAAAACCCGGTATCATCATAGATGTGGTGGGCTCCTACTTCTATGACAAAAAATCATGACAGAAAATGGGCTTTTCGTCCTGGGCGGGCCGGAGACGCAGCTGCATGACATTCTTTGGGCCGTCCATTACGGAAAAAACCATGGTAGAAGCGAGGGGGAGGAAAATTTCGGGGAGTTGCCGGTTACGGTGGGAGGTCGGGGGCCGAGCGATCCACGTTTCTCTCGTATGTACGCGCGTGTGTGTGAGGCGTTGGCTCTAATTGAACCCGAGCAAGGCGTTGGGCTCTAACTAAACCCGAGCAATTGCACTGTAGGCTACGCGTTACTGAACCCGAGCGATCGGTCGATGGCTGTTAACTGAACCCGATGGAGCGATTCCTTCGCTGCTGCTGCTAACTGAAGCCGATCGATTGGATGAACAGTGAGCGTTGCGGGGGGTTTGGATGAACAGTGAGCGGTGGCGTTGCCTCTGGATGAACAGTGTAACACCCCCAGTGTCATGCTACAGTAATCCCCTGTTAATAGTGTCATGTCATCATGTTAGTGTTGCTAACCTTCACTTGATCCAAATCACAATTCAAATTCAAACCCAATCTAAAGTAAAAAAAATTCATTTTTGTCACACCTGAAAACTAAAATGTTCATTATGTGGGAAGTATTCTTCTGGTAATATTGGTGGTGAACCAACATTTTTGCAAAATGTCTAAATGGCCTAAAATTAGCTAAAACAGAAAGTTTAAAAACAAAAAAACAACTAAAAGAAAAGAGGAGGTGGGAGAGAGAGAGAACAAGCCCATGACCCCCCTCCCCCCTTTTCCCCACTAGGCCTCGACCCCGCCGGCCCAGTCGGCCATCCCACAGGCCGGCCCACTCTCCCGCTTCCCTGGCCTATTAGGCCGCTTCCCCCCGTAACCCTAACCCCCCGCACGAACCCCCCCACTCCTCCTCGTTCCCCACTCCCCCTCCCTCACCCGATCCCGTATGGATCTGGATCGGGGCAGATGCCCCGGCCCCGTCCAACGCCGCCGCCGCCCAAAGAACCCCTCCCCCTCGCCGGATGCCTCGCCTTCCTCCACTCCTCCCCCCTCTCTCTGCTGGATCCGGGCGACCCACGTCGCCCCTGACCCTGCCTCCCCGACAACCGCCACGACGACCCTCGCCTCTGCCCCGACGGCAGCCGGTGCCCCCGTCGCTCGACGCCGTTCGCCGTCGCCTGCTCACCCTCGCGCCGGACTGCCCCGTCCCCGCCTCGCCGGGCCTCCCGAGCCTCGCCCGCACCGTTCCCGGCACGGGGTGAGCTCACGCCCCTTCCCCTTTTCCCTTGTCCGGAACATCATGGCGCTGCCGCTCGCACTCGCAGCGTCACCGCACCTATCTCGCTGCGGCCGCTCACTCATGACACGCGCCGCCAGCCCGCCCTCCTGCTGCCGACCCCGCTCGACGCTGCTCGCCGACTCGAGCACTCCAGCACACCCGCCCATGCACCCCTCGGCCACCGGAATCGGCCGGCCGGCGATCCCGCCGTGGCCTTGTTCGCGTGCGCCATGGGGATGGCCTCTGCTGCCTGTCTTGTTGTCAAGGGCGATTTAATTAGTGTTTAGGGTTACTTAGGATTAACCTTAGACACTGACGTGTGGGCCCCCTGTTAAATAACTAGTTTAAAATAATCCTAATGCAATATGTGGCAATGAGATGGGGTCCTTTGCTAAGTTAAATACTAAATCGTGTTAAATTTACAAGTGAGAATGACATGCGGGCCCTTCTTACCTGTTCACTTTTCACGATCAACGGTCGGTCAAGCCTTGACTGAAGCGATTGACGAGGCCCCACCAGTCAGCCTCTGTGCTGTTCTGCTGGGTACCTTTTTGGGTACACCTAGCTTTTTTTGCTTTTAAAATGTTTCAAATTAATTAATTAAAAAAAATCAGAATATTATTAAAACTTTAGAAATTCATAGTAAATAAACCGTAGCTCGGATGAAAATACTTTGTACGTGAAAGTTGCTCAGAACGATGAGACGAATCTAAACACGTGGTCCGTTCGCCCGCCACACGTCCCTAGCATAGCAAACGTTGAACTTTTCCCTCTGGTTCATCTGTTTGACAAATGTCCGGAACCTGGAAAACTTTCCCGGATGTTTTCCCTCTTCGCCAGTATCGCCTAACGCTACGTTAGATCACCTCTGCCCCGCTTTTGTCTTGTTATGCTTATGTTTGTGTGTATTTACTGTTTCTTCCCCCTCTTCTCTCCGGTAGACCCCGAGACCGATGTTGATGCCCCTGTGATCGACTACATCGACGACGACTCCTCCTTGACAGAGCAACCTGGCAAGCCCCCCCTTTGATCATCCCGATATCGCCCATTCCATTCTCTCATGCTTGCATTAGATGTTGCTAGTATTATTGTTTGCTCCTATTCTGCTGCATAGCCTGTTTATTGTAACCTGCTATTGTTACCTACCTGCTTATCCTAAACTGCTTAGTATAGGTTGGTTAGAGACCCATCAGTGACCCCCCCACTTGACTCGACTGCCCCGCTGGATTATCAGAAGACCCGATCAACGGGATCGAAGACCAGGACCCGACACCTCACGTCACATCACGCCCCTTCGTTGCTCGACTCTGCAGAGTTACTATCGAGTACCGAGGGTGAACCTCTTCAGACGCCGATCTTAACCTGTAGTGTAGTCATTGGTCGTGGTCATCGAGGGTGATTTCCTCCTTAACCACTTCCGTCACGACTCGTCGTGCAACCCCTCAAGTGTGAACCTCGGGGGTGATTCCTCTTACGTTCACCTTGATGATTACATCTAGTGGAATTCATCGGGGGTGATTCCTCGGGTTTTCCCCTTGATGTTTGGACACATGGATACTTGGACTTTACCCTGTTACTTGGAAAGGCGGGTTGACCACGAGGGGTACCCGCGAGCTTAATTGCAGTGATGTGGAGACAGGTTGACACGGAGGGTGCCAGCGAGATAATTACGAGGCGTGGCCGGGCATTCCTAGCCCTTGATGCAAGTCCTCGAGACGGGGCAACGGGGTCACATCTTTCGTGAGTCTCTGCTTGTTACCGTGCGTTCCTAATCCACTACGATTTGGATATTTGATCCGAGGGGCCTCTGGCCTGATAGCACTAACCATCACGTGGGCATAGTATGGGCGTTCTACGTCGTATACATCAGCCGAAGCTTAATAGGCGTCGATCGAGCGGCGCTGGCGGGTTGGACTGGTAAGCTCCTGCCTTTTTTTAAGGTGGTAGCTAGGTCTGCTCACCGACCGCCCACGCAGCGTGCAGGAGTTCCCGGGGAGATGGCCCATGACCCCTGGGGCATAGGTTTAGTCTGGCGTGCTGGCCTCTCTATTAAGCCTAGGTCGGGTTGCGGCGTATTGTTTGGCGAGGCGGGCATGACCCAGAAAGTGTGTCCGGCGGAGTTAAGCGGCGTGGTGGGTAAGTTGGTGCACCCTGCGGGAAGAAAACATCTATCGATAGCCTGTCCTCTGATAGCGGACACTTGGAGTTGTATCCCGATTGATACAACTAGAACTGGATACTTGTGATGAGAATTGGATGGTGATGAGTAATGGATTGTGATGATAACTGGATAGTATGGCTCTGGGATTGCTTTCTCGCAGGGAGTCGAGAAAGGATCTCCGGCCGAGGTTGATAATACTACTACTACTTTACTTTATGCTACTCTACTCCCTCCTGTTGCTGCAAGATGGTGGGTTCGAGAAGAAGCTAGTCTTCGATAGGCTAGGCTTTCCCCCTTCTCTTCTGGCATTCTGCAGCCAGTCCACATATCTGACCTTTCCTTTGATAATGTTGCATATGTAGTGTAGATCCTTGCTTGCGAGTACTTTGGATGAGTACTCACGGTTGCTTTGCTCCCCCTTTCCCCTTTCTTCTTCTTTCGGTTGATGCAACCAGATGTTGGAGCCAGCGAGTCACGATGCCACCGCCGATGTCTCTACTACTACGTGGAGGCCGCCGACGACCGGGAGTAATTAGGAGGCTCCAGGCGGGAGGCCTTGCCTTTTCGATCGTTGCTGCTTTTGTGCTAGCCTTCTTAAGGCAAACTTGTCTAACTCATGTACGTACTCAGATATTGTTGCTTCGCTGACTCTTGTGTATTCGAGCTTATGTATTCGAGCCCTCGAGGCCACGGCTTGTAATATAAAGCTTGTATTATTTTAATTTGTGTCTAGAGTTGTGTTGTGATATCTTCCGTGAGTCCTTGATCTTGATCGTACACATTTGCGTGCATGATTAGTGTATGATTGAATCAAGGTGTCTGAAGTTGGTATCGAGGCGACTGCCTGTAGGTAGCCCCCTTTCCAACTCCTTGGCCGAAGTTGAGTCTAGTCACTGAAAAACTTTTTCTAACGTTGGCTGTGTGTCTTACGGGCCCACGTCGCCATTGGGTGGTATTAGGATCTTTTACTCCTCGTCTATACTCTGGGACTCTAATCTCTCTTCTATTCAGGTTAAACATTTTACTAACTCTGACATTAGGTTCTCGTAACCACTTCTCCCTGAGAGCCCCTTCAGTACAGATGATCACTTGCTGCTGCAGAAGATTTCGAAGATACTCTCCGATGTTTCCCCGAAAACCTTGTGCCCTTCGTCGTGGTAATTCCATATCACCGATAAATCCCTCTGGATAACTACATACACCGTCGTTCATGTTGTCATCCCGAGTTGATCTTGTATTACAAGATGCCTTGTAATACTTTCGGTATTTCGAGAATCCATTGTGCTGCTGCGTTGCAGCTCCTTTTCTGCTGAATCGTAACGAATAATTCCTCGCAATTATCGGGGATTCGTTCATCCCAATTGTTTAGCTATTTCACAAAAGTCTTCGAAATACAATTCGATCTTCTGAAAATCCTCAGCAGCCAATTGTTGTTGGAATTCTTGTTTGCTTGCATTATGGTTAATTCCATATTTCTAGTAATCTTCGTTGACATACTCTGTCATTATCGTTTCGAGTCCCTTGATCCAATATGTTGCGGATGCTCGCAATCCTCAGTCGGATCATAGAATTCATCCTTCCGGCTCAGATGTCACTCCAAACATGAGCTTGTTCTTGTCAAATCAAACCTTGATTGATTGTCGATCTGTATCGAGTCAACTCTATTATCTTTTGATCGAGCCTCGCTTGGATCTTGATTTGAAAATCGTAATTCCTTTGTATTCAAGCTTTGAAGTTATCCGATTATATCTATAACCCGATGCCTTTGCATTCTTTCTTCTTCTGGGTGAGTATCGATACTCACATCAGATCTGTTATGGACCGCCATATCCTTGGTTGGATTATTATCCGGCAATGTCCTTCATATTCAAAATCTCGTGCGCTCTTCCCTTGATACATAATACCTTCGATAAATTGTATCATCTGCTTTGACTCCGATACTCTGCTTTTGAACTCGTATCTTTTGCTTGGTTGATGGTTGTATAGATTCGTAAAAATGCCCCGTTGGGTTGAACTTATGCCTTCCATAACCCCAGTGAACCCGAGAGTTCTCACGATTCTTACTCTTACGGTACTTGCGGATAAATCCCTGCACTACAATTTCTTCGAAAAACGAGGAGTGAATGAAAGGTTATGCATTGAAGAAGTGGGAGTCGACCTTGAACCCTTGTGTTCATGCCCATGGACCGATGTAGAACTTATCGTGGAAGCTGCTCGTAAAAATGATTACCCCTTGTTATAAGTTCATCTTGTATCGGTGGTTTGATCATTCATAACCGTGGTTCCGACCATAGTTTCTCCTTAACTCCATTTCCGGACAAGTTAAAATACTTGTCTTACGCAATCATTTCATCCGTCTAACCTCTATTTTTGATCTACCTCAAGTATTGCCCCTTGTTATCTCGAGGATATTGTGTCATTGCACTACCACTTGTGAATTCTCATTGGAATGATACTCCATCACATCATTCCTAGCTTGATCGGTTATATCATTATCATGCTAAATTTTAACTGTGCTACCAGGTCCTTTCCGGAGCACAATTTTTGACGACGAGCTAAGCTTATGTCGATCTTCCTTGTCATACCATTTTGCCATGAACAACAAGCTTGCTTTCAATTTTGTGTCATACTCGTGGTTCCAATAACCTTTCGCTTCATCATTCCATTGACTTGATGTCATCGCCGATCGATTACATCTTCCTGAAATCTCTCGAGAAATGTGTCGTTATCATCATCAACTTTCTGAGCTCTTCCAGGATATCAATCGAATTCATGATGAGAAATACAATCCTTGCCCCTTGATGATTTGTGTTATCATGGACAACATTCTTTCCTTCCCCAACACAAACTTGTTCATATAATTTTGAAAATACATTCTTTTTGACATGTCGATGGGTTGTTGCTAAGCCCGTCGGCCACATCCTCATCTTTCCTTGCTGAAATTGTATGACTTATTTTCTAAGTTGCTTCCGATGGATCCTTTGTGTATCCGAAGTCCGACCTTTCCCTGATGACCATGTCAACACTATCCCGAAGCATGTGTGTGGTACTCCGATCATCAACAAAAACATTGGGAGCGCAATGCTAACTGTTCTTGATCAATTATCCAAACAACGTTGTATGGGTAAACCTCATAAGTTCCTTGCCCCTTTATCTAAACGGTTTAATACTTGGAGTCCAATTATGCTCTGCCTTTCCTTGGGAAAGTTATACTCTAATACTTGGGTATAAACATCGTTCCTTTCCATTGGTCTGATTATCATAATAATCACATTTTCCTTTCCATTGTTTTGTTTAACCTTTCTGGTAATCAAACTTATGCAGGGAGAGATAATTCCCTGCTTATGTAAACACCACGGTGTACAAGCTCTGTCAGTAAGACCTTGTCACTATTGTTGATGACATTCCGGTAACCACCGATGGACGAGAACTTTGCCTATTGGTCCGCCTCGTTTCAACGAGCAGGAAAATGGTTCTCTTCGTCCCACGCCCTTGGTACCAAACGTTGTTGCCAACATAACTGAGAGGCTATCCTCTGACCTGCCTTGCTATCATGACCGTTCGAGATGTTAGCGCCTTCCTGCTTTTAACCCACATGGTGGGCCCATAACCCACAGGTCCCAGGATCGGAACCTGACTCTCATGTATATCTTTGATTCTGAAATATTCTTGCATTTGGCTTCGTATAATGTCATGAGCCAACTTTCGAGAGATGATCTATTCCCGATGCTCTGAAGCCTTTTCTCACACTCTGTTCAGGTATCAATCGTTTACCCATTCGCTTGAAACTTCCTATTATACCTTCATACTTTGCTCTCGATGGTTTATTAAGTTTCAACTCGAGAGATACTTCTGCCTCATTCCCTGAGTTGTTCACCAGATAATTAACCCTATAAGGATTACTTATCCCGAAGTTACTCTTTACTTCCCCACTTAAATCTCGGGACGAGATTTCTTGTAGTGGAGGAGATTTGTAACACCCCCAGTGTCATGCTACAGTAATCCCCTGTTAATGGTGCCATGTCATCATGTTACTGTTGCTAACCTTCACTTGATCCAAATCACAATTCAAATTCAGACCCAATCTAAAGTAAAAAATTCATTTTTGTCACACCTGAAAACTAAAATGTTCATTATGTGGGAAGTATTCTTCTGGTAATATTGGTGGTGAACCAACATTTTTGCAAAATGTCTAAATGGCCTAAAATTAGCTAAAACAGAAAGTTTTAAAACAAAAAAAACTAAAAGAAATCGGAGGTGGGAGAGAGAGAGAAGAAGCCCCTGACCCCCCCCCTTTTACCCTTGGGCCTCGACCCGTCGGCCGGATCGGCCATCCACAGCCGCCCACTCTCCCTTCCACGGCTTATTAGGCCGCTTCCCCATAACCCTAACCCCCGCACGAACCCCCCCACTCCTCCTCGTTCCCCACTCCCCTCCCTCACCCGATCCCGTATGGATCTGGATCAGGGCAGATGCCCCGGCCCCGTCCAACGCCGCCGCCGCCCAAAGAACCCCTCCCCCTCGCCGGATGCCTCGCCTTCCTCCACTCCTCCCCCCTCTCTCTGCTGGATCCGGGCGACCCACGTCGCCCCTGACCCTGCCTCCCCGACAACCGCCACGACGACCCTCGCCTCTGCCCCGACGGCAGTTGGTGCCCCCGTCGCTCGACGCTGTTCGCCGTCGCCTGCTCACCCTCGCGCCAGACTGCCCCGTCCCCGCCTCACCGGGCCTCCCCAGGCCTCGCCGCACCATTCCCCGGCACCGGGGGTGAGCTCACGTGCCCCACTTCCCCCTTTTACCCTTGTCCCGGAACATCGTGGCCGCTGCCGCTCGCACCTCACGCGCGTCACCGCGCCTATCTACGCCTGCGGCCGCTCACTCGCGGCACGCCGCCGCCAGCGCCCTCCTGCTGCCGACCCTGCTCGACGCTGCTCGCCGACTCGAGCACTCCAGCGTGCCCGCCCATGCACCCCTCGGCCACCGGAATCGGCCGGCCGGCGATCCCCGCCGTGGCCTTGTGCCCGGCGTGCGCCATGGGGATGGCCTCTGCTGGCCCTGTGCGCTGTCAAGGGGCCATTTTAATTAGTGTTTAGGGTTACTTAGATTAACCTTAGACACTGACGTGTGGGCCCCCTGTTAAATAACTAGTTTAAAATAATCCTAATGCAATATGTGGCAATGACAGATGGGGTCCACTGCTAAGTTAAATACTAAATCAGTGTTAAATTTACAAGTGAGAATGACATGCGGGCCCTTCTTACACTGTTCACTTTTCACCAGTCAACGGTCCAGTCAAGCCTTGATCGAAAGATTGACGAGGCCCCCCACCAGCCAGACCTCATGCTGTTACTCTGGGTACCTTTTTGGGTACACCTAGCTTTTTTTGCTTTTAAAATGTTTCGAATTAATTAATTAAAACAATTTCAGAATATTATTAAAACTTTAGAAATTCATAGTAAATAAACCGTAGCTCGGATGAAAATACTTTGTACGTGAAAGTTGCTCAGAACAACGAGACGAATCTAAACACGCGGTCCGTTCGCCTGCCACATGTCCCTAGCATAGCAAACGTTGAACTTTTCCCCTCCGGTTCATCTGTTTGACAGATGTCCGGAACCGGGAAAACTTTCCCGGATGTTTTCCCTCTTCGCCAGTATCGCCTAACGCTACGTTAGATCACCTCTGCCCCGCTTTTGTCTTGTTATGCTTATGTTTGTGTGTATTTACTGTTTCTTCCCCTCTTCTCTCCGGTAGACCCGAGACCGATCTTGATGCCCTATGATCGACTACACATCGGCGACGACTCCTCCTTGCGAGCAACCAGGCAAGCCCCCTTTGATCATCCCGATATCGCCCATTCCATTCTCTCATGCTTGCATTAGATGTTGCTAGTATTATTGTTTGCTCCTATTCTGCTGCATAGCCTGTTTATTGTAACCTGCTATTGTTACCTACCTGCTTATCCTAAACTTCTTAGTATAGGTTGGTTAGAGACCCATCAGTGACCCCCACTTGACTCGATCGCCTACTGGATTATCGAAGACCCGATCAACGGGATCGAAGACCAGGACCCGACACCTCACGTCACATCATGCCCCTTCGTTGCTCGACTCTGCAGAGTTACTATCGAGTACCGAGGGTGAACCTCTTTACATCTTCCGATGTTAACCTCATGGTGTAGTCATTGGTCGTGGTCATCGAGGGTGATTTCCTCCTTAACCACTTCCGATACGACTCTGTCGTGCAACCCCTCAAGTGTGAACCTCGGGGGTGATTCCTCTTACGTTCACCTTGATGATTACATCTAGTGGAATTCATCGGGGGTGATTCCTCGGGTTTTCCCCTTGATGTTTGGACACACGGATACTTGGACTTTACCCTGTTACCTTGGAAAGGCGGGTTGACCACGAGGGTACCAGCGAGCTTAATTGCGAGTGATGTGGAGACGGGTTGACCTGGAGGGTGCCCGCGAGATAATTACGAGGCGTGGCCGGGCATTCCTAGACCTTGCCGCAAGTCCTCGAGATGGGGCAACGGGGTCACATCTTTCATGAGTCTCTGCTTGTTACCGCACGTTCCTAATCCACTACGATTTGGATATTTGATCCGAGGGGCCTCTGGCCTGATAGCACTAACCATCACGTGGGCATAGTATGGGCGTTCTGCGTCGTATACATCAGCCGAAGCTTAATAGACGTCAGCGACTGAGCGGCGCGCGCCGGGTTTGGACTGGTAAGCTCTTGCCTTTTTTTAAGGTGGTAGCTAGGTCTGCTCACCGCCGCCCACATAGCGTCGGGAGTTCCCGGGAGATGGCCCATGACCCCAGGGGCATAGGTTTAGTTCGGCGTGTTGGCCTCTCTATTAAGCCTAGGTCGGGTTGCGGCGTATTGTTTGGCCGAGGCGGGCATGACCCAGAAAGTGTGTCCTGCGGAGTTAAGCGGCGTGGTGGGTAAGTTGGTGCACCCTGCGGAAGAAAACATCTATCGATAGTCCGTCCTACGGTAACGGACACTTGGAGTTGTATCCCGATCGATACAACTAGAACTGGATACTTGTGATGATAATTGGATGGTGATGAGTAATGGATTGTGATGATAACTGGATAGTATGGCTCTGGGATTGCTTTCTCGCAGGGAGTCGAGAAAGGATCTCCGACCGAGGTTGATAATACTACTACTACTTTACTTTATGCTACTTTACTCGCTCCTATTGCTGCAAGATGGTGGGTTCGAGAAGAAGCTAGTCTTCGATAGGCTAGGCTTTCCCCCCTTCTTTTCTGGCATTCTGCAACCCAGTCCACATATACAGCCTTTCCTTTGATAATGTTGCATATGTAGTGTAGATCCTTGCTTGCGAGTAATTTGGATGAGTACTCACGGTTGCTTTGCTCCCCCCTTTCCCCCTTTCTTCTTCTTTCCGGTTGATGCAACCAGATGTTGGAGCCAGGAAGTCGATGCCACCGCCAATGTCTCGAGGGTACCTACTACGTGGAGACCGCCCGGCGACCAGGAGTAATTAGGAGGCTCCCAGTGGAGGCCTTGCCTTTTCGATCGTTGTTGCTTTTGTGCTAGCCTTCTTAAGGCAAACTTGTCTAACTCATATGCGTACTCAGATATTGTTGCTTCACTGACTTTTGTGTATTCGAGCTTATGTATTCGAGCCCGCAAGGCCCATGGCTTGTAATATAAAGCTTGTATTATTTTAATTTGTGTCTAGAGTTGTGTTGTGATATCTTCCCGTGAGTCCTTGATCTTGATCGTACACATTTGCGTGCATGATTAGTGTACGATTGAATCGGCGTCACAAGCTGGACCCGTGGTGTGGAGGCTGGATGAGCAGATGAGCGGTGGAGGGTGGCCGTGGAGGGTGGTTGAACAGGACCTGCTACATCTTGAGCTTGCGTTGGTTTTCCCGAAGAGGAGAGGATGATGCAGCACAGTAGCGTAAGTATTTCCATCAGTTTTTGAGAACCAAGGTATCAATCCAGTAGGAGGCCACGCGCAAGTCCCTGGTACCTGCACAAAACGATAGCTACTCGCAACCAACGCGATTAGGGGTTGTCAATCCCTTCACGGTCACTTACGAGAGTGAGATATGATAGAGATAATATTTTTGGTATAAAGATGCAAAGTAAAAAGTAAAAGCAAAGCAAGTAAATAAAGTGATGGAGATTGATATGATGAGAATATGACAAACTAATGTATGTCATAATAATGATGATGGAAGTTGCATGGCAATATATCTCGCAATGGCTATGGAAATGCCATGATAGGTAGGTATGGTGGTTGTTTTGAGGAAGATATAAGGAGGTTTATGTGTGAAAGAGCGTATCATATCACGGGGTTTGGATGCACCGGCGAAGTTTTCACCAACTCTCAAGGTGAGAAAGGGCAATGCACGGTACCGAAGAGGCTAGAAAGTGCCGAAAGATAAAAGTGTGTATAATCCATGGGCTCAACATTAGTCAAAAGAACTCATATACTTATTGCAAAAATTTAGAAGCCATCAAAAATCAAGTACTACGCACAATACTCCTAGGGGGATAGATTGGTAGGAAAAGACCATCGCTCGTCCCTGACCGCCACTCATAAGGATGCACAAGCCAGGTACACTTCATGTTTCAAATTTGTTACACAAGTTTACCCATACGTGCATGCTACGGGACTTGCAAACTTCAACACAAGTATTTCTCAAATTCACAATTATCAACTATCATGACTTTGATATTATTACCTCCATATCTCAAAACAATTGTTAAGCATTAAATTTATCTTAGTATTCAATTCACTCAAAAGAAAGTTTCACATATCTCGAACACCAAGTATATTAACATTAAGCAAATTACCATGCTATTAACGACTCTCAAAATGATCTAAGTGAAGCATGAGAGATCAAGTATTTCTCAAGATCTAAATGAAGTACTAGAGCAAAACTATCAAGCTCAAAAGATATAAGTGAAGCACTACGAGCAAAACTATCAAGCTCAAAAGATATAAGTGAAGCACATAGAGTATTCTAACAAATTCCAAATCATGTATGGCTCTCACAAAAGGTGTGTACAGAAAGTATGATTGTGGTAAACTAACGAGCAAAGACTCAAATAATACAAGACGCTCCAAGCAAAACACAATCATGTTGGTGAATAAAAATATAGCTCCAAGTAAATTACCGATGGAAGTAGACGAAAGAGGGGATGCCTTCCGGGGCATCCCCAAGCTTTGACTTTTTGGTGTCCTTGGATTATCTTGGGGGTTCCATGGGCATCCCCAAGCTTAGGCTCTTGCCACTCCTTGTTCCATAATCAATCAAAAGAATTCACCCAAAACTTGAAAACTTCACAACACAAAACTCAATAGAAATCTCGTGAGCTCCGTAAGAGAAAGAGAACAAAAGACTACTTTAAGGTACTGTAATGAACTCATTATTTATTTATATTGGTGTTAAACCTACTGTATTCCAACTTCTCTATGTATTATAAACTATTTTACTAACCATAGATTCATCAAAATAAGCAAACAACACACGCAAAACAGAATCTGTCAAAAACAGAACAGTCTGTAGTAATCTGTAACTAACGAAAATTTCTGGAAACCAAAAAATTCTACCAAAATTAGACGACCTGTAAAATTTGTTTATTGATCAGCAGCAATTGGAATCACTATTTTATCACGTTCTGGTGATTTTTAACAATTCGGGCACTGAGCGCAAAGATTCTGGAAATTACAGCAAGATCAAATGACTATCTCCCAAGAAGATCTAATAGGTTTAACTTGGCACAAACACTAATTAAAAGATAAAACCACATCTAAACAGAGGCTAGATGGATTATTTATTCCTAAAAAGAAGCAAAAACAAAAACTAAAAATAAAATTGGGTTGCCTCCCAACAAGCGCTATCGTTTAACGCCCCTAGCTAGGCATAAAAGCAAGGATAGATCTAGGTGGTGCCGTAGTAATAAGATAGATCGGTGAAACTCATTTCATATTCTCTACGTTCGGCAGCAAGTTTTCTTTGAGGCAAGCAAAAGTAATCAAAAGGGCTAAATTTAATAGGACAAAAGTCCCCAAGATCAATTTTAGGAGGTATAGGTTCCTCTTTCGGCCCTTCGCATTGCACAACCAATTCACCATTATAAGCATTCTTTTGACAGAACTTGGTGAGCCTATACTCAAGAGAGCATCCTATCTCATTATTTCAAATATCCAAATCATCATTAAGCTCAGAGATTCTATCAATTAAAATATTGGTAGGCACTTTTTCTAAGATTTTCATTGAAATCAACATAGTCGATAGATTGAAAACGCATTATTTCTTCTTGATCAAAAAGGATAGATTCTATGGGAGGACGGCCGGCGTCCACCCTATAATGCGCAAAGATTTCTTTGGCTTCTTTTATTATAAATCTGAATTCATGAGCCAAAAAGATAGTAGCAGCATGCTTAACAGAGGAGTGTTCAATATTAGAAAATTATAGGAAAATTCTTTGTATAGAAGGGTGCATATGCATAAATTGCCTTTCAAGTTCAACGATAAGCATGGCAATAGCGTCCGCAAGACTACTAGTTCTATGGAGAATAGAACCACCCATAGAGGGTAAAGCACCAGCACAAGTAAAGAAATCTTGAATAACTCCTTTTCCAATAATATTACCACTACCGATTCGAAATCTTTTTGTGTGATAGGTAGGGATTCTTGACGAGAGCTTCAGAATTTTCCATATTATTATCACCCATGTCGGCGATAATTTCCCCTATTTCAGACATAGCGACAAGCAAGCAAACTAACACATGGGCAAACAAAAGGCAAAGGAAAAGGCAACGGAAAGAGAGGAGGAGATTGGGAAAGAGAGGGCAAATAAAACGGCAAGGGTGAAGTGGGGGAGAGGAAAACGAGAGGCAAATGACAAATAATGTAATGCGAGAGATAGGGATTGTGATGGGTACTTGGTATGTTGACTTTTGCGTAGACCTCCCAAGACGGCGCCGAAATCCTTCTTGCTACGTCTTGAGCTTGCATTGGTTTTCCCCAAAGAGGAGAGGATGATGCAGCACGATGGCGTAAGTATTTCCCTCAGCTTTTGAGAACCAAGGTATCAATCCAAGAGGAGGCCACGCGCCAAGTCCCTCGTACCTGCACAAAACGATAGCTACTCGCAACCAACGCGATTAGGGGTTATCAATCCCTTCACGGTCACTTACGAGAGTGAGATCTGATAGAGATAATATTTTTGGTATTTTTGGTATAAAGATGCAAAGTAAAAAGTAAAAGCAAGGCAAGTAAATAAAGTGATGGAGATTGATATGATGAGAATAGACCCGGGGGCCATAGGTTTCACTAGTGGCTTCTCTCAAGAGCATAGATATTCTATGGTGGGTGAACAAATTACTGTTGAGCAATTGACAGAATTGAGCATAGTTATGAGGTTATCTAGGTATGATCATGTATATAGGCATCACGTCCGTGACAAGTAGATCGAATAGATTCTGCATCTACTACTATTACTCCACTTATCGACCGCTATCCAGCATGCATCTAGAGTATTAAGTTAAAAACAGAGTAATGCCTTAAGCAAGATGACATGATGTAGAGGAATAAATTCATGCAATATGATAAATACCCCATCTTGTTATCCTCAATGGCAACAATACAATACGTGACTTGCAACCCTTTCTGTCACTAGGTAAGGACACCGCAAGATTGAACCCAAAGCTAAGCACTTCTCCCATTGCAAGAACTACCAATCTAGTTGGCCAAACCAAACGGATAATTCGAAGAGACTTGCAAAGATAACTCAATCATACATAAAAGAATTCAGAGAAGATTCAAATATTATCCATAGATAAGCTGGAACATAAACCCACAATTCATCGGTCTCAACAAACACATCGCAAAAAGAAGATTACATCGAATAGATCTCCATGAGAGAGGGGGAGAACATTGTATTGAGATCCACAAAGAGAGAAGAAGCCATCTAGCTACTAGCTATAGACCTGAAGGTCTGAAGTAAACTACTCACACTTCATCGGAGGGGCTATGGTGTTGATGTAGAAGCCCTTCGTGGTGGATGCCCCCTCGGTGAGACTCGGAACAGGCCCCAAGATGGGATCTCGTGGATCTGAGGAAATGCAAGCGGTGGAATTAGGTTTTGGCTCCCCTTCTGATCGTTTGGGGATACGTAGGTATATATAGGAGGAAGGAGTACGTCGGTGGAGCGTCAGGGGGCCCACGAGATAGGGGAGCGCGCCCAGGGGGGGCGCCCTCCACCCTCGTGACCGCCTCTGGCACTTATTGGAGTAGGGTCCAAGTCTCCTGGATCACGTTCGGTGAGAAGATCACGTTCCCGAAGATTTCATTCTGTTTGGACTCCGTTTGATATTCCGTTTCTTCGAAACACTGAAAATAGGCAAAAAACAGCAATTCTGGGCTGGGCCTCCGGTTAATAGGTTAGTCCCAAAAGTAATATGAAAGTGGAAAATAAAGCCCAATATAGTCCAAAACAGTAGATAAAGTAGCATGGAGCAATCAAAAATTATAGATCGTTGGAGCGTGCAGACCCGTGTTGTGGAGGGCTGGATGAGCAGAGAGCGGTGGAGGGGTGCCGTGGAGGGTGGTTGGACGATGGCCCGTGGAGTAGCGCGGTGGAGGCTTGATGAACAGGAGCCCGTGGAGGCTGGAGGAGGTCGACGGTGGAGATGAACAGTATCCCGTGGAGTCCCGTTTTGTGGTACGCCACACCCCTCCCGATGAACAGGACCCCGTTTGATTGTAGGAGGTCCGTTTGGTCCGCTTTTGATGAGCCACACCCTCCCGATCAACGGACCCCCGTTTGATCGTGAGGAGGTCCATTTCCTCCGTTTTGCGGTGCACGCCACACCCCTCCCGATCAACAGGACCCCCGTTTCGACCGTAGGAGGTCCATTTCCTCCGTTTTGCGGTACGCCACACCCCTCCCGATCAACAGGACCCCTTTCCGAATGTAGGAGGTTCGTTTCCTGCGTTCTGCGGTACGCCAGGCCTCCTTTCCATCGCCTGTTCCGTCCAAGCCCTCCCGATGAACACGACCATGCATTCCGTTCCGACCCAGCCGGTTGGCTCCCCATGAACACGACGACGCTGTTTCTCCGTTTCGACCTAGCCATGTACGTATGCGCGAGTCGGCGTTCGAGACCCTGCCCGTATGTACGTACGTGGCCGTATTTTCTTTCTTGCACCCTCGCTGCAGACGACGTGCGTGTACATGCTACGTGCGGCGCCTCTACTACGACGCGCGGCGCCTCTACAACTACCGATATATGCGTACGCGTTTGCGACCAGAATGGCAACGCCACGTATGCTTCGACCAGGTGGGTCCCGGTATCGGTACTTCCTTACTGCGAAGATGTAGCTGGTGGGTCCCAGCAATCGTGGGGCGAATCGTTTGGGTTTTTTTTCCCGGACGCACTTCCTTGCGTGCGAAGGTGTAGCTGGTGGGTCCCAGCAGTCAGGGGGGAAACATTTTTTTCACGAAATACGGTGGCCCGTCCGGTGGGTCCCCGCTGTCAGGTGGAGGAATAATTATTTTCCGCGTAATAAGGAGGCACTTCCTTGCTGCGTCCGTGGACCCAGCTGTCAGCCTCTCCACATACAGTCCACGTCCGATGGAAGTCGTTCCTTGACCACGTTGACCACACTGCGTCGAGAGCACCAGGGCGGTGGACGACGGCGAGGCCTAGGAAGGGGACGACGGGGAGCCGGGGAAGACGCGACAGTGGAAGCCCACGCCAAGAGGAGTACGAGGTTCCTTTGGTTGGCTGCGGTGTGAGGCTGCCGTCGCCCAGAGGCTGGCCAGCCGTGGGAATAGTAGGGCGGTGAGGCCTCAGCGGCAGCACATCCGCCACGGAGGTAGGAGCATGTGGCACGGTGGCGCTGCTTTGGCGGCTAGAACAAGAAGACCAGAGGTTGAAGAAGCACTACGGCCGTTGGATGGACATCGTCGGTCCTTGGAGCTAGAATCGTTTATATTGACTAAGTTGACAAAGCCCTCCGTCCCCGTCAACTTAGTTGGCCCACAAGTCAGCCTCCCACCAAGGTGGGTTCCAGCTAGCAGGCGGGGTATTCATTTTTTTGTGCGTAATAAGGAGGCACTTCCGTGGGTCCGGGTCGGTGACAATGGGGGAACGTTTTTTGTGAAATACGGTGGCCCGTTGGGTGGGTCCCAGCAGTCAGGGGCATATTTTTTTTCTCGAAATACTGGTGACCCGTCCGATGGGTCCCTGCTGTCAGGTGGAGGAATAATTATTTTCCGCGTAATAAGGAGGCACTTCCTTGCGGTGGCGTGGACCCGGTATCGACCTCTCCACGTCTGATATTCTTCCGATGGAATTGATCGCTGACCACATTGACCACGCCGGCGCCGAGAGCACCACGGCGGTGGACGACGGCGAGGCCTAGGAAGGGGACGACACGGAGCTGGGAAGACGCGAAGTGGATGCCAGCGGAGAGGAGTACGAGGGTTCACTGGTTATTCTTGGCTGCCGTCGCCTTGAGAATAACAGGGTGTGGGTGAGTGGAGTGGAAGGATGGCCTGTCCAGCAGTGGGAGTAGTATGGGGGCGGTGAGGCCTCCGCGGCAGCACAGCCGGCCATGGGAGGCAGGAGCAGGTGGCACGACCGGCGCTGCCTTGGGCGGCTGGAGCAAGAAGACAAGAGGTTGAAGAAGCACTACGGCCGTTGGATGGACATCGTACGGTCAGTCGAGCTAGAATCGTTCATATTAACTAAGTTGACAAAGCCCTTCGTCCCCGTCAACTTAGTAGGCCCACTATACTGGGTCCCAACTAGCAGGGGGAGTATTCTTTTTTTTTGGACGTAATAAGGAGGCACTTCCTTGCGTGCGAAGATATAGCTGGTGGGTCCGAGCTGTCGGTATTGTGTAACGTTTTTCGCAAAATACAGAGGCCCTTCGGTGGGTCCCGGATGTCGGTGGAGGAATCATTATTTTGCGCGTAATAAGGAGGCATTTCCTTGCGTGCGGCCGTGGACCTAGCTGTCGGCCTCTCCACGACACAGTCCACTCCGATGGATGCGTTCATTGACCACGTTGACCAGGCCGCGCCGAGAGCACCGTGGTAGTGGACGACGGCGAGGCCTAGGAAGGAACAACACGGAGCTGTGGAATACTCGGCGCTTGTTTCCCACGTGAGGAGTACGAGGTTTTGGTTAAATCTGCCGTCGCGGAGAATAACAACATGTGTGGGTGAGTAGAGGGATGGCTAGGCCAGCGATGGGAGTACGGTGGGCGGTGAGGCTGCTGCTGACAAACACAGCCGGCCATGGGAGGAGGGAGCGAGCAGTCCCGCCGACGCTTGTTTGAGCATTTGGAGCAGGAAGAGCAGATATTGAAGAAGCACGACGGCAGTTGGATGGACATCCAACAGTATACATGCCATCTGTGGAAAGCCTCAAATCTGTGGAAAACAGCATACATCCCATCTGCCATTATTTCAAATAGTTTACAGCCCATTTGCTAATTATTACGGGTTTTTTGGAGCCCATATTCTTTTTGTTAGCATTACAACCCATATTGTGGCCACTGTTAAAAAATTATATGAAATTTTGCATATGTTGGTGCGGTCTGAACTGTTTTTAATCCCGAAATTTCGAGTCACATTCAGACTGATTTTAAAAATAAATATATATCAATATAAAATCCAATAAATTGTCCACGCATAAAAATCAATGCAATTTAAAATCTTGAAATGAAAAAAAAGATATTTGAAACTAATTGCGGTTTGATGTGTTTTAAAATGTACAACCCATTTCTCATTCTTGATAGGCTATTTTCTCGCCAGCCGAATGAAGCTCTCCTCGTCTTGAAAGATTTGCAGCCCAACAGGCCGATAAAGTGACTTACTTGACAAATCATAAAAAACTGGGCTAGCCATTTTCAAAATAAAAAAAAAACTACTGGCTGGTCTGTGGTAAACATAAAAGAAAAGGCTGTCTAGACAGGCGAGTGTCCCGCACAGCCCAGTTGACACCCTCGCCGTCTCAAAAACAAATTAGATAAATGCCACTCCAATTATGGCGATTCATAAAAATGCCACTGCAATTTCCAAACTTTGAAAAATGCCACGCAATTTTGCAAACTTTGAAAACGCCATCGCAGTTTGCAAACTTTGAAAACGCCACTCCGGACTTCAAAATGCCACCGAAATGGCATGAAATGGCATTTTTCAAAGTTTGGAAATTGCAGTGGCATTTCTGAGGCATTTATCAAATTAACCCAAAACAAAATAATCTGGGCGAGCTGTCTGGGTCCCTCGTGTCACCGCTCACAGTAATTCTCTCGCTTATTGACTACGTTGACAATGGCATGGGACCCGGATGTCGAATCCACTAGGAGGAGCCATTTTTTATTGGCTTGAAATAAGGAGGCATTTGCTTGCATCTTGCCATGACCTTGGCGGGTCCTCGCCGTCATCCTCTCCACGATAATCATCTCCACGATTGTGTGCGCGTCAACTTGCTAGGCCAACAAGTCAGCCTCTAAACCCGTGGAGGACAAATACAACCCATTTAAAAAAATAACAGCCCATTCCATACGTTCAAATGGAAAGTTCAACATTCAGAGCAAAGTAACAGGTCTGACCCACATATAGAGCACTGAACTTCCACGTTGACAACCATCATAGCCAAGCTAACTATCTACTCCCACTAGACAAGTACTAACTTACTCTTAGCTAACTAGACGATGCCGGCGGTACACGCTAAACGCCGGCACCGGCGTCCTGCGCCTCGCCTCGGACTTGCCAGAGGTGCGATAGGGCACGTTGCTCGCGCGCGTTGGCCCTTTCCATGCCGGCGTGGTCCACCGAAGCTTCGGCTTCCAAGACGGAAACCCACTTGACGAGCTGGTAGTAAAAATCGGCGTCGGGAACGCGTGTGTGCCCGACAGCCTCGTGGCTATTTGCGGCGCCGGCCTCCACGTAGTCGGCCCGATTGCGCGGCGCTCTGCTCGCGACTCAGAGCGTCGGTGCGCTGCTGCTCCATGTCCTGCTGGCGGTGCAAATCGGCGATACGCTGCTCCTCCGCCAGGCCGTCGCGCTCCAACAACTCCTGCTCCTCCGCCATGCGATCGCGCTCCAACTACTCCTCGATCTGCGCATTGCCATCTAAAGATAGATAGAATGCCTCCTCCCTCCGTCTGCCTTCCGGTGAAAAACCGAACACTAGTTCCGGTGGTGACCGCCCTCGGCGTCGACGTGGCGAGCGACGTCGGGCCGGTGGGGGCTTATGAGGATATGGCGAGTTGGGTCACGGTGGCACTGGAGAAGGCCGGGAAACAGTACTTATAGGGGGAAGGTAGCGCGACGGTCATCGGAATTCAATGCATAATGGCTTAGCGCTCCAGCTTGCCATGGAAAACTAGGGAAACTGAAATTATGACTATGCCGTCCCATCCCGTCTGGGTCGCACGCCGGCATGGCGGTCAAACGAGTGCACTCGAATCATCTCCCTCCTTGTCAATAATGATTTCACGGATTTAAAAAGCCCGCAACAATTAAAGCGTATCTTTTTTCGCATCAGTTAGCTGCCTTAATTATGGCCGGCTGCATGCAGGCACTCAAAATTGCTCACAGGCTGTACGCGAAGCAGCATGCAACGAGTCGCAGCCGAGGGCACGCATGCAGCCACTTAAATCGTTGGAATTAATTAGGCTTAAACTTCTGCATGCCGTTAATTATTGCCATGCCTTGGTCTTGCTGCTTTGCTCATGGGACTAATAAACCCGGACGGAGGGAGTACCTTGGTTGGTGAGAGGTTTGAATTAAGCCCGCAAACCGGAAAGGAGGTACTAATACGTGAGTGATCCGCTATTTATCCGTGTAGGATCGAGTAGGTCGTTTCTTGAATTGAGCCCGCAAACCGGAAAGGAGGTAGTACGTGCGTGATCCGCTATTTATCCGTGTAGGATCGGTAGTGTAGCTTGTCGGTTTCTTGAGGTAGGCATTTTTATCCGTGTAGGATCGATAGTGTAGCTTGTCGGTTTCTTGAGAGGTAGGCATTTTATTCAAAAACTGCCACTTCGCATCTTGCGTCGCAAATAAAACTGCCAGAGCGCATTTGTAGCCTAGCTAGTGATCGATCAAGAATTTGTAAACACCGAGCGAACAGAAATAAGTAACTGTTAATGCATCTCAATGATTCACGGATCATATACAAATATGTAGCTCAAAAGCAAAGATCAGCCACTTCGGATCTTGCCTCGCAACTAAAACTAACTAATACGATTCCCATACATAAGATCAACATGTTAATGCATCTCAATGATTCACAGATCATATACAAATATGTAGCTCCAAAAGCAAAGATCTAGAAAAACATCTGTTCTTCCTACTAACATGGATGCTTCTCTTGGCCAACATTCAAGACTGGTGAAAGAAAAATTTGTTTGTGAAGTCTACAATTTCTCTTGCAAACTTAAGTGGTTTCACCAACAATGGAACCATGAGAATGAACCACACATGATGGAGGAACATCCACTGCAATATGATTTGGTCTTCTCTCGATCACACCATGAGACTATTTTCGAATACAAACTTTAACTTAGGGAAAATGATGCCCATTGTATAATCAGACCAAAGCAATGAAGCACCTAGTGTTAGCCATAAATAGTACAAGACTACTTTTCTGCAGTCCATGAAGTGACTATCCAATCTTTGTGTCTATTTTCAAATGGCCTCGCATGCGGTGACTATACTATTCTCTTGTGCAGTTCAACCAAAATTGCGGACACTTTGTTTGTTTGCCAAATAACAGCAGTGACACATCTCATCTGCACAAATATCAAGCAACTAGTAAACATATACCACACCATGTTCGCAGTGATGGAAGAGGTGAAATCGATACAACCAAATTGAGCATCCAATCATTGAATCATGTCCTGCACCTCCAATGTAGGTCCACCCTGCCAATAAATTCACATGCAAACCACTAGTATTACTATCTAATGACAGTACAAAAGAGTAGCAAAATAGTAGCAAACCATGTACCTTCGTAATGAACAGCTCATAGTGCCACCAATTGGATATAAAGGTTTGGAAAAAACATGCTCCTAATGTTGAACCAGTTGGACTTTTTGTGCAGCTCCACTAAAATCGAGCATCCCTGTTTGCATAGATATTGAAAGTGTGATTACTATAAAAGTGGCACTAGTTGAAGCATAGACTCACAAATATAAGAATTCCAATTTCTTAATGGGAAAAGGTAGCAAGACTGTTTCTAACCACCTGTTTGAAGGAATAAATAAAGCAACAACGGTTGATGTGGGAAGGCATACATAGTTTTTTTCAAAAACTGAGCCATTCTGACCTTTCCTCTTCTTTTAAGCAAATTTTGTGCGCTTCTACTAAAATAAAATGCCATCACCGCTTTGACAATTTAGTGACACTGCATAAAAGGAAATGACTTAACATTACATCATGATGTCGGGTATGTAGTAGACGGGCATTAGAGACAAACATCTGAGACCTCCTCCGATAACATAATGAACATTAGTTTTAACAAAGGTGTGACTAGCTTTACGGGATAATTTGAGTGAAATCTACACCTCTCGTTCCTTAATATAAGACGTTTTCTGTTCAATTTAAAGTACCCAAGCGTCTAGTATTTAGAAAAACAGGTAGTAGTTTTCTTGAGCACATATCTGGGAAAGCTTGCCACACTTTATTTATGTCCATACGCTAATGCAACACCATTAGAATACTACAAATATACACTAATCTAGTGGCTAGTGCAACGAAGAGAGTAGTTAGTTTATTACAGGATACAGACAATGGTTTTCTTGAACAGATTTCAATAAACTCTAGCAATTGGAAGGTTTCTATAAGAATTAACAATACAAAATGTAAAGGTAACAAGTTTCAACATTGGTATACTAGCTGTGCATGAGCATTAAACCAAATCTGAAGTCTGAAGGTAACTAGCATTATTAACTAATGACAGATAAAAAATTGCAAACCATGTACCTCCAAGGTAAATATCATTTGAACTTGGGGACCTTAAAATTGCTATCCCAATCTTGATAATCGATCAAACATAAAAACTTGATCAAGCGAATCAAGAGAACAGCGGAGGAGGAGGTGCCCTCTTGACCTTTCCTCTTGTCTTCATAATTTTCATGCAGTTTAACCAAAATAAAATGACATCAGCGCCTTGGCATTTTGGTGATACTATACAAAAAAATTAACTTATCTCATGAAAGTGAGGTATGTAATCTATAAGCATTAACAGTGCAAAAATCTGAAGGTAGTAACAAGTTTCATCGTTGGTGTGCTGGCTGTGCAACAACATTAGAATGCCTTAGCTGAAAAATCTTTAATACATCCACAATCAACAATTAACCCTGAAATGATCCAGTGACATTAAATGGCACTGCTTAAATTTATCTGTGGCATTAGACTGAGAACGGCATTAGTTAAATGTGGCATCACTTTAGCAGTAGCATTGCTTGACTTGACTGATGGCGTTATACTAACAGCAAAAAAAGTGGCAATAGGAGCATGGGAGGCCCATTCGGGCAGTGGGCGCACTAGTACGATGTACCTCCACGGACGCAGAGTGGTGAGGGAGGTATGGTTTCCCGAGCAACAAATATCCGGGCAGCATATGTGGATTACGTCCCATTTTGTTCTCTTTAGCCACCTTTTTCCTATGTGAGGACAACAAATCGATCGACCTGGTCATTCTCTATTGCGTTGTCATGCCTTTCTACCCTTCTTCAACCAAGAGACACGAGACTCATTCCTTAGCTACTGATTTTCCCTTTTCAACCTAGATGCGGGTTCGATGCCTAGTCTCTTGGACAAGATCAGATCTCCTTCCTTTCCTTATTCAACCCGCACATGCATTAGTCTGCATGAAGTAGGGTTTCCTTTAATAGTGCAAATTATGGTTTTCGCGTCACGTGGCCAGCAGAGAGCGAGGATAGTAAATTGGGAAGATGGTGGAGTGGAAAAGATCCATTTGCAACGACGTGCTGATGGGGCAATAGAACAAGGGTATGGTTCAAAAGAGGTAGCATACGAGGGTCGGCGGGAAGTGGCTTCGCCGTGGTCGTCGTCCTCCACACACACTACGACAGCGAGCTTGGGGACGGAGGCCATCCAGCTGGGCGCTAGGTCCGAGAGCACGACCTTGTCGTCGGTCGTGACCTCGCTTCGCAGATGACGAAAAGGCCAACGCTGCGTCCTTTTCTTCCCAGCGGATCTGTGACCACCGGTGAGGAGGAGAGAGGGCCGTCTTTTTAGATTACGAGAGAGGGTGGTAGTGTGAGAAGCAAGTGGGCAGCCCTTGGCAAGAAAGCGCCAAGCTCCAAACCTATATATCTTCTTTATACTACTAGTTTGGAGGTGGAGTAGTGGTAGAGTAGTTTATATTTTCTCTGCGTCAGATACATCGCTTAGTCGTGCTTCAAAATTGAACGGCACGCCATTAAAAAAAATAAAGGTCGATAACTAATGCGGCACCTCGGGCCAACGCGGCCAGATCGCATTTTGCATGAGAAATTACACACCATGTTTCGTTGACATGTGGTTCCGTTCCACATATCAGTGAGAAGACGGCGAGTAGTAGGAGTATTTCCGAATCGACGTGTAGGTCGGGGCGCCCCTTCATGAACCGTGGCAAACTGGCAACCGTCCACCGACTCTTCGCCTTTCCCTCTCGATTTGGAACTGCTCGCACGCTCTTCCTCTCCCTCCTCCATTTTCCTCCAGCCCTTCACCCTTTCTTCTGCCAATGTTCGATCATCTTCTCCATGGAGGGAACAGGACGGAAACGGCCCCATTATTCTTGCCCCGATCTGAAAGATGACGTGGTGGAGGAACTCATTGATCGGTGCGACGTCATCACCTCGGCTAGCATGGCAGGTTCGTCCAAGCCCATTCTCGACTCAACTAATAACATCATTACAAGGAACCCAAGAGTCAAGGAGCGGTTTGATCTCCCCTATCTTCTTCACCGTGAACCTGATGACTGGCGCCGTCATGACGGAGGCCTCACCCTATGCAAGTTGATGCCGCTTGATAATGATACGTATGATGTTAAGATGCCATTGCTTGAGGGCAAGGCTTGGGCACGCGCAAATGGAGATTGGGTTGTTTACATTGGGTCCAATGCTGAGTGGGAACTTGTGAATGTGTACACTCGTGACCGGTTCCACTTCCAAAATCTCAGCGGACTGCCTGAGGTTGAGCACACGGTATTGTACGCACATTCAAATACAATCATGGTGACTGTCTTCTATGGAAGATAGCAATTTCTCGAGTCCCCAACCGCTTGGAATTACAACAACTATGAAGTTGTTGCTATCTTGACAAGCTTGTTGTTGTCCTCGATGGTTTATTTGGATGGATATTGCTCAAAATCAGTTTCTATACACGGATGAGTCTTGTGATGCAATTCAATACGAGGGCCTTGTGTTTGCTGCCACCACTTGTGCCTTTGTTTTTGCATGGCATCCTCGTTGTTTGATGCACGTTTGTCTTCCACCGTAATTATAATTGTTTCATCCACATGCATGCGGGTTAGCAAGTTTCCTTTAGTGCATAGTATCTTAGATTAGTATCATAGGTGGTCTCATTTATTGCCATGCATGACACATAGTAGCATCACATTTATTATGTTACGGTATCTACCTATGTTACTATAACCATCTCTCTCTTCCTTAATTACCTGCCACATAAGCATGTTTGCAGTCCCAAGTGCATGATACTACTTATGATACCCCACTATGGCCAGCCTTACTAATTAACCTTCTTCTTGTGTTTCCAAGGTCCGTGAACATTCCACCACCTATACTTGAAGATTTTTATAACCAAGGGGAGATGATGATGGTGATGATCACGAGCATGAGGACGAGCAGCGCCTATATACTATTTGGCGCCTGGCAACTAATTCCGATGGATCACCTCTTCTCGTGTGTATACAACCCATCGATGATGTTATCGCTAAGGAAGCAGGTGTAGTCTCCCATGGTCGCACTCTCCGGACCTATTCCAACACCCGTTGCATGGTATTCGGGATGGATACTAGTGTGCTAGCGCCAACTCCTTCTCCCTGGTACAAAATTGATAGTCTTGGAGAAAACTCGCTCTTCCTTGGACAAAACTATCCAATGATGGTGAAAGGCGATCCAACTGCTGTTGACACAACGTTACTACCATTTATGAGAAGCAACTGTGTCTATACCTCGGACATTTGGGTGGTTCCCTACCTTGGTACTGATATAGTAGGCCGCTTCAGCCTGGATGATCAGTCCTGCGTTGGTCTCTAGATCGACAATGGATGGCCTGTCCCAGAGAATCACTTGTGGTTCAAAGCAAGCGTTTCCAACGCTGAGGAATGGTTGAGTTGAAGTTCATTTCATTGCTTGTTATTTGTTGTGTGGTGAAAACTTTAGTATTTATAATGTATCCTCGTTGTCGATGTGGGTTGATGACCTGTTGTATGTAATAAAATGATATGCCTGTGATAAACTTACTAAATTTATGAATGGCTTTCGAGTTGCTTCTGTGAGTGAGTGGTGCGACGAGGCAAAAAAATATTTTCCGAATACATAATTGTACGTGCATTGCAACAGGTTATCGGATGAGGCCAATAAACAATAGTAGTACACTATTTGTACTAGCTTCACATGCTTCACGCGTCGTGCAGGTGTTTTTACTATAGCCATATTGTACTATGTAACCAGCACCTCGAATCCTCGATACTAGTAGTACTATATAGTAAGTAGTAGGAGTAGTAGGGTGGCATGGGTCAGAACAAGCATTCACGTCCAGGAGTACAGCACGCCAAAGACAACTTCCATCGACACCATATTTCTTGGAGTCCGTGCTAGAGCAATCTCTTCAACCTCATCGTTTCTCTAACTCAGCCATCATGGCGTGGCGAGGTGGGGTTTGCCGATAGTCGGTTTCCTTAAATGTGGTCCCACTTGTAAGGCCAACGCACGCGACGATCCCAAACGGACCTCCGTTTTGCATTTAACTCCAATGATAATTTTGACTAGAAAAGCAAGACCAAAGAAAACAAGAACCACAAGAATACATTTTACTACTCCCGTAAGTTGGATTAGTGCCTTCTCGATGCATTCATTGTTGATCTGCGGAGGCTCGATCTTGCGTGCTTCTTTCTTCTTGAGTGTAAAGAAGTAGACGTTGCTTCCTCGCATCTAGTCTCATGTCTAGCCTCTATTCTAGTACTCCCTCCGGTCCATTTTTCTCTGCGTCTAAGCAGCAACACGCATACCAAGTAGGAGTATCAACAAGTGCACTAATCTCATCTATAGCCTCTGTGATAGCTAAAAGTGATAGAACATCTACTAAATTGCGCTCTATCAATATATGGATGTACTCTTCTTCCCAATACAAAAACTTGATTCCATTCTACTCCCTCCGTTGCACAATACATGCCTTCTATTTGTCAAAATATATATGTATCTATACATGTTTTAGTATATAGGTACATCCATTTTTGGAAAAATGGAAGTCAAGTATTTTGGAACGGAGGGAGTACACAATATTTTTTAAGTTAGCACAACTAGTCTAATCCGAGAGCACAACCAAGATTTGGTGGGTTCTTCCTCCTTTTGCCAACACGTGGGACATCCAAAGATCCAGGTCGTGGTCATGAAAGAAAATAGAGTGGTAGTTGAAGCCACGAGATGTGCATCTTGGGTTAAACTGTAAATAGAATCTTACTACTCTTGAGTAACTCCAAAAGCGCCACCAAGATCTTTCTTGATTTGTTTTTCATCACCAGCACGCCGAGGTGAAAGATGTGCAGGTTCGTGGGTCCGCTTGCATTTTCAACGACATGTGGGACCGCATGTGAGCAAGCAGACGATGGGCTCCGTCGCGTCGCTGGCTGGCTGAGAAGAGAGATAGAGAGGCTGAGCACGGATGCAGGAAATTTGTTCTACGTACCTCGATATAGGCTCGATATAGTGGGGTGGCATGGGCCATAACTAGCATTCACGTCTAGCGAAGACGCACACGCCACCCACACGAGTCCCATCCGACACCAATTTTCTTGGAGTCCGTGCTACAACCATCTCTTCTCCTCCTGTTTTCTCAGCCATCGCGGTGGGCGGGATGGGATTTGCCGATAGTCGGTTTGCTCAACTACGGTTCCACTTGTAAGTGAAAATGCAACACCACACGCATTCCCGCTTGAGCGGCGTGTCGACCAACCATGTGGGGTGCAACGCTGAACACGGCAGGCTTTTCCTTTTGAACTCAGAATTTGTAAAATTTGGTTCTGCTCCATGGCGTGATCGATAGATAGAAAATAACGATTTTGCCTAGAGTAATGAGAAGTTTGGTTCTGGCGCCGTTCATGCATGGAGTACGTACGAAAATTATGAAGTTGATGTGAAAGGTAAGATAATTACTGTAGTATCATATACTACTACATGGATTTGACGGAAGATAAAATACATACGGATCCATCAACAACATCCTCACGCCCTAGTG
>JAHIAM010003019.1:0-39192 GCA_021605205.1 Aegilops longissima
ATTTCACCCCTAGCGCTGTCCTCACCTTGGCGTTTCGCACACCTCTGCGAGAACTTTGTCGGGGAGTCCACCCAAATGTAGCACTCTTCGCCATTACTTCATGCCCGCATAGAGAGAGGCAGCTTGCTTGGGAGGAATGCATGGGTCTCTAGGATCGGTAGAAGGCGTATCTTGACGGAGAGTTCGTAAGCGGGAGGAGTGGAGAGCTGGCTGGTGTTGGATCTTAGAAGAGGAGCCACAGACCTTTCACGCCCTGCCAAACTCCCATAGTTGGCGGCAATGATTGGAGCAACTTGGCGCGGAGGGCGACAAGTTGAAGATTGCCGTGACTAGGATTTTGCGTCTCCGACAGCGGGGCTTACCGTGGGAGCAGTTAGCGGATTTCGCCGCCCGCCGCATTGCGCCCTTTGCGGGGAAGGAGGAGGCCTGCTTGGGAATTCAAAATCGGCGGACATCATGAGGCTGCGCCGGTCTGAACTGGAATTTTACTACCTTGGAGCTAGGCGGCATGCTGCGGGGGTTGTTCAAGCTTTGATCACGGATCACCCAGTGGTGCATGTTGGGGAAGTCGTGCCCTTGTGCAACAACTCGTCGTAGCGACAGCATCCAGCGATGATGCCGTTGTGCGATTCCCATGGAATCGTTCCAACTTGGCGAGAGCCGCCCGGCGGCGTCGTGCAGCAGTTCTTCGACAACTTGGTGGAGGTGCCGATCCGCCCGGCGGCGAGGCGGCTCACCAGCGACACCACCGATCGGGAGATGGCGCCCGCCACAAGAGTTGGAGAGGCGGCGAAGCTGCACCGCCGCCCGGTGTGTTGGGTTACTGGTCGAGGCGGAGCGGTAGAAGCGGCAAGCCTTACCGAAGAGAAGAGCTTGCGGTGAGGAGAACGAGCCGAGCCAGCGTCAATCCGGAAGAAGCCGACGGTGGCGCGTCCCCTCCGCCGTCAAGCAGCTTGCGCGGGAGGAGCCATGCCCCCCTTCAGAAGCGCCTCCATGAAGAACCGGAGAAGTGGCGGGCGCGGCGTGGCAGTAGCCTCACGCCCGGCGCTCCAGCGGCAAGCTCAGCTGTTTTGGGAGGCGCCTCCTGCGCCACATCAACAGGGGCGGGGTCTTGGAGTCACGGCCCTGCATCATGGCGTCAGGAATCTTCTCCTCCAATTAAATGTGGGAATTTGATCTCTCCTTAGCTCAGGAAGAAGAGGAAAGTAAGATCTTATCACTTTACTTGTAATCCTCCAATTTATTGCGATTTTATGTCGTGGCTTCCTCTGAACCTTCTCCTTCTTAGGGGCCTTCTAGCTCGGAGGCGTCGAAGGGCCAAGACCCGGTAGTTAATCGTCTCGGATGATTCCCCTGGTGGCGGAGACGTCTGGGGACTCCATTCTCCGGACAAGCAGCCTTATGAGCAGCCCCGGCTGAGCCCCCAGCGTAAGTGTTTGGTTTACTTCTCATGGTTAGGTGTGCTTGGGTGCTTCTCAGATTCATTGATATCTGGTTTGTTCAATTATGTAGGGCAGAGCAGCCTCATCAGAGGCTGCAGGAGGTCACTCCAGGTTCTGCTTGCTTCAACCTCGCCGTAAAGGAGAACTCTCCGCCAAGGGGCTCTCTCGGCAAGGAGGCCTCTCCAGAGCAAGGAGCTTCCCGACAAGGACCAGCGTTGATGACCCCCGGTTGTGGAGACATGACCTGTGATCCCATTGCGAGTAATCTTCTTGTTTGAAAATTTCCTTGGGTTCTTTTCTTTTGTTCTTCTCTTTCGAACATTTGCTTGACTTGTTCTTTCTTTCTCGACCATCAGATCTATCTGCATGGAGATTCGATCTGAGGTGAGGCTGCACGCGAGGAGGGGCCTTCCTTGGCGACAATGTCGGCCGCCAACATGGAGGAGGCAGGCGCCGATGGGTCCCACGGCCCGAGGCAGCCAAGGCTCTTGGCCTTGAAGGCTGGGGAGAATCTCAGCGTCGCCTTGGCAGCCTGAGGCCGCGAGGCGAGGCGCGGCGCTGCCGACCGATCCTCCGCCACGATGCCGCACCAGACTCGAAGAGCCCCAGCCAGGCGCCTATCGAAGGCGGCGAGGTGTCTTTATCAAGCTCCCATGGGCATCAAGCTCCGAGGCACCGGCGAAGGAGACCTTGACGGAACCTTGCCTCCGTAGGGAAAGGTGGCGCTGGTTGATGCCGAGCAGCGGCAGTGGATGAGCACGAGGAGCAGCTGCTAAGGAGGTTGTTGTCGCTCTACCACGCCCGACAAGCCAAGCTGGAGTCGAGGCGCTTGTCGCGGCGGGAGCTGACTTGGTGAAGCAGCGGAAGAGCTCCGTGGCCAACAAAAAACTCTCCGGGATATAGCGAGGCGGGAGCAACTTCTTGAGGCGCATGGCCTTCATCTTGGAAGGCCGAGGTCGAGAGCAGCGAGGCTTGCGCGCCGAAGCTCTCCAGCGCAAGAAGGTGAGCTGGCGCGGAAGATCAACCTCGACAGCTATGAGGAAGATCTCGCCGTCTTGTGAAGCAAGCGATTGGCGGCCCGCTTGGGAGGCAAAGGATGCTGCTGCGGCTGCGAGGCGCCAAGAAGGTGGAGGCGAGGTGGCTCAGCTGGGTCCACCCTCGAGGAGGCGCCGAGGAGGTCGCCGGGTTGAAGCTTGGCCTTGAAGAACGCCTATACCCTCGGCGAGTTGCAAAAATCGCTTTCTTTGAGAAGATCAAGGAGATCGATGCGCTAAGGACTCAAAGCGGATCTGGGCTGGCCGGCCACCTTGGCGGAGGCGTTGGAAGGCGCCAAGGAGGCGGGAAGCGGGCTGCTGGAGAAGATCAAGGCCAATGAGGAACTGGCTGTCGAATCTGTGACCGCCTAGAATAATCTCGAGAGATAGCATAATGCTTTGGACGGAAGGTCTTGTGGACACACTTGGCCCAGCATCCATAGCAGTGATGGAGCTGGGGATGGTGGATCTTGGGTACTCCACCGATGAGAACCTCAACCCAGCGTCAAACTCAGCCTGTTCTTCAAGAAGCGTCTTGTGGGTCTCCAGCTCGGGAGGAGATCCCAAAACAAGCTGGCGGAGGTCGCGCCAAGTTCTTGGGGCTCTCAGGAAGGTCTTGATGAAAGTGGCCTTCCATAACCCAGGCGTCGATTTCACCAAAGTCCTCAAGTCCCTGCCTCCATCTGCGATGTTGAGCGCTCAAGGCCCTTATCGCACCCATTGTGGAGCGGGGTGAGTGGAGTCAAGAGGCTTGATGGCGACCCGCGTGGACTAGGCGCCAAGCTTATCTTTCTCTTGTCGATTGTAGATCATGTTTAGGCGAAAGATTTATTAGATCTGTGACAAGTTATTATGTAATATACACTATCTTAGGCAATCGAATGCAATGTTATTTCCTTTACTTAATTTTTCCCTTGCATGTTTATGCCCTCGCTTTTAGGGGACTTGTCGGTGCAAACACCTTTGCCTTGGCCTGAGTCACGGAACTTCAGCAGACTGCTTTGGCGGTGCCGCTTCCGACAAACAACCTTATCGCAACTAGTTGCATGCACGCTTAAGTTGTTGGCGGACTCGAAACAAAGTAGGCGCAAGCTAGTCATGATCGGTTCCTCCGCCGGAGTTTTCCATACAAAGTACTATCGTTCGAGGAAGATAACTTAAAATTTAAAACTGATTGTTTAAACTTAGCAACAGCTTCTCTGTTGTCCATTTCGGCAAAGCGACAGTTCCTCGGCGGCAGCTTGGCGGCCCACCATTATCTTCTCCTTCCCCGGTTAACTTGTGGGTGGATGAACCTTCTTCTTGTTTGAGAAGAAAGAAGAAAATAAAGTTATGGAGCCTAGTGGCTCGTTATCGCTTACGGGTGTGGATGCTGCACAAAATGTTAGAAACACATGCATATAAGATTATGAAAGCATGTCTTGACAAGTTATGCATAACACATAAACTTCTTGATGCAGAGTGCGCCCGGCTTTGTACAAAGGATTACATGCAACAGCGGCAAGACTTGTACAAAAGGGTGGCTGCGGAGCAGGTTTCGACAACGCCCGCTATATAGGTAAAACTTGCGAAGATGCTCTATATTCAGGAATTGCTCACGGGTGCCATCTTCGGTCTCAAAGCGGACAGCGCGGGCCTAGTGACTTCGTTTCACCCGATAAGGGCCTTCCCGCTTGGCGTCAACTTGTTGGAATTCTTGGCGGATTGAGCGCGCGAAGAACAAGGTCGCCTTCCTCGAAGCTTACGGCATTAACTGCGGCTATGGTAGCGGCGCAAAGCTTCTTTGTAACGAGCAGCTCGTCTGGCAACTGAAGGCGATCCTCCTCGAGGAAGCGCGTCATCTTATCATAGCTGCTCTTGCTCAAACTCATCATAGCGAGCACTTTCGAGGTGACCCGTATCACGAGTTCCGTGGGGAGAACTGCCTCTGCTCCATAGACTAAGCGAAAGGTGTCGGCGGTGGCTCGATTTGGCGTCGTCTGATTGACCAAAGAACCACCGGCAGCTCCTCGATCGATTTCTTCGCACTTGCGCAGCACAGCCGAAAGTTCTGGTCTTGAGTCCCCAGACACTTCAGCGTTTGCTCTCTCTGCTTGACCGTTGCTTCTCGGATGAGCAAGAAGCAAAGCAGATCTTGGCGCCAAGATCTTGGGCGTCTTGCATGAAGGTGCGGCTCGTGAAGCTGTGTGTCGTTGTCGGTGATGATCTGTTAGGAATCCCAAAGCGGCAAACAATTGACTGAAGAACTTATTTGGCTTGTTTGTCTTGTCACCTTCCTCACTGGTTCCACTTCGGCCACTTTGTGAACTTGTCGATTACGGCGTACAAGTACTCAAAGCTCCCGACAACTTCGGGGAAGGGGCGAGGATGTCGAGCCCCAGACGAAAGGGCGAGGATAAAGGGATTGTCAGGAGAGCTTGAGCTGGTTGGTGTATCTGTTTGGAATGGGCGGCATGCTTCACACTTGGTTACTTGTGCGATTGCATCTGGAGGCTTACGGCGGAAGAAACCATTGCGGAAAGCTTTGCGGCAAGTGCTCTTCGCCAATGTGGTGACCACATATGCCTCCATGTATCTCTGCCAACAGCTTCATCCATCTTCCGGCAAATGCACTTCAATTTCACTCCATTGAGTCTTCTTACGTATAGGATGTTGTCAACAAACTGATACATACTTGACTGCCGGGCTACTTTTCCGCTTCTTCTTGCTCTTGGGAAGTTCTCTGTCTGCAGAAGAAATGGGCGATTTGCTGCGCCCATCTTTGGAGCACGTGGCTCGACAACAAGGACTAAAGGCTCGTCTACCACTGCGGAACATTAGCTTCCACAGGAAGAACCTGCGGTTCTGCGAGCTTGATGATCCCGGCAAGTTTGCGGAACAAAGCTTGTCGGGGCGTGCGCTTCAGCGAAACAAAACCACGGGGTTTGTCGGACGAGACTGCTCCTCGATGATATTGCATTGATTTTAGGGACCTTCTTGGCGGCGACTCGGGGAGCTCTGCTAGGAAAGTAGTCGCTTGAAACCAATTTTCTCTTCTTGCTCTGTCTGTTGATGGTGTTACGGTTGGCTGAGTCAGCTTGAGCACAAAATTCCTGGTTCCACAGGTAACTTAAGTCACGGCACATTTGGAGAGGCCATCAGCTATATCATTCTAAGCTCTTGGAACATGTTCCATTTGCAGGCCTTCAAAGTGCTCTTCTAGCTTCTGACTTCATCGGCGTAAGCTTCCATCAGCGGACTCGATAATCTTTATTTACTTGGCGGACGACAAGTTGCGAGTCCCCCTGACAATGAGCTTCTTGATCCCAAGGTCTACCGCAATCCACGAGACCGGCAAGCAAACCTTCATACTCTGCGGTATTGTTTGTTGGTTGTTCCTTGGGAAAGTGCATCTGGACTATGTACTTGAGGTGCTCTTGGTGGGTGCGATAAGCAACACACGGCACCGGCGCCTGCTGCGAAGGCACCATCAAAGTACATCAGCCACTCTTTATTTGCCTCCTTGACGGGGATGCTCGTCTCTGGAATTTCTTGATCTTGTGTTGGCGTCCACTCTGCTATGAATTCTGCCAATGCTCTGCTTTGGATAGTTGAAGTGCTTTCAAACTTGAGACCAAAGCTTGACAGTTCCAGTGCCCACTCGACAATTCTGCTGTTTCTTGGATTTTGCAAAATCCTCTTCAGTGAAAGCAGTGACAAGCTGTTATCTCGTGTGCTTGGAAGTAATGGTGCAGCTTTCTCGAGGCCATGAGGAGGCGAAAAGCAACCGCACGGAATACCTTGACCTAGCCCCTGCAAAAGGGCCGACAAAGTGGTAGGCGCTGCACCATCCTTTTTGTATCTTATCGCAACCTGCGCTGATCTGTCCTTATCGGGACGAGCTTGTGGCGAAGCCCCTTGCTTGTCATTTGGATCGTCTGCCTCGGTTGCCAGCTCATCATCGGCCTCCCTCTCCGCTACTAACGCAGCACTAACCACTTGATTGGTTGCCGCTATATCTGATAGCAACTTCTCTTGTGGCCTAGGTGCGACAAGTATCGGAGTGGAGGACAGTATCTCTTCAAGTCTGCGGCGCAGCCTCCGCCGAGTCCATTTCATTGGACCTGCCTTTTCAAAATCTTGAAAAATGGCAGGGGCGCTCCTCAGAACTTAGAAATAAACCTCTTGAGAGCAGCCACGCAACCAGCAAGCCTTCTTACATCCTTGGCGCTTTGGTGCTTCAATCTGCTCGATGACCTTGATCTTGTCGGGATTGGCTTCAATTCCCATTGAGACACAAAGAACCGAGAAGCTTGCGGAAGGACTCCAAACCGCACTTCTTGGGATTGAGCTTGAGGTTGATCTTGCGCAGATTTGCAAAGTCTCATCAAATCTTGAACTAGAGTTGCTTTGTCCTTGCACTTGACCACTATGTCATCCATGTAGGCTTCTACATTTACGTGTATTTGTGGCTCAAAGGCATCGTGGACTACTCTTGCAAAGGTTGAACCAGCATTCTTCAAACCGAAAGGCATCCGTATGAAGCGATCGTGCCACATGGTGTAATGAATGCGGTTTTCTCTTCATCCTCTTACGCCATGAAGATCGATGATATCCTGAATATGCATCAAGAAATGAAGCAGATCACATCCAGCCGTGGGGTCAACAATCTGGTCGATCGTGGCAAGGGAAATGGGTCTTTGGGACAAGCTTTATTAACATCTGTAAAGTCAATACAAAGTCTCCATTTCCCATTGGCCTTGCGTACAACTACGGATTGGCCAACCACGTGGGATGGAGTACTCCTCGACAAGGCCTGCTGCTTCCAACTTCTTGATTTCTTCCCTATGAATTCTTGGCGCTCCTTTGCTGTTTCTAACTTTTGCTTGGCGGGCGGCGCGTGAGGACAGACAGCTAGGTGGTGCTCAATTACTTTCACAGGAACACGGGGATGTCGGATGGTTGCCATGCAAACATATCAACATTCGCCGCGGAAAGCAACGAGGCTCGCCTTCCTATTTAGGGTCAAGTGTGCGCGATGGTGAGGTACCACCGGTGCCGTCCTCCTAGCGGCCACCTTCTTGGTCTTGGCGGAGCTGCCATCATCTTCTTGCACTTGCGGTGGAGCTCGATGGTGCGTCCTCGGCGGATGGCGCAGCACTCCGAAGAGTGCGCTTGCGGAGTGGGCATCAGAACTCTTGCGGACTTGGTGGTCTTCTTCTTCCCCGGGAGCTTCATGACAAGTGGTTTGCTATCGGTTGCGGCTGCTGCATCGGTAAATCTTGTCGGCGCGAGATAAGCGCATCCTTCTTATCGCCATGGACAGAAATGGCGCTTATCGGGCGGGCATCTTGAGTAAATTGTAGGCGTAATGAGAGGCTGCCATGAACTTGGCGAGTCTTTGGGTGACCAAGTATGCCATTGTGAGGGCAATGGGAAATCGGCAGCGTCAAGCGTGACCCTCTCGATTCGAAGTTGAGCTCGCTGCCAAATGTTCACAAACAGCGTGATCTTCCCTTTGGGCTTGCTCCTTCTGGGTTGATTCCTTGGAATGTGCGGTCGATTGAGCTTCATTGTCGAGTTTGAAGTTTACGAAACCTGCGGAGGAGATCAGGTTCGAGCGGCCCGCGTCAACCAACATCTTTGTGACCTTGAGGTTGCGGATAGTTGGTGATACCAACATCGGCAAGCACCCAACGCGATGATGCGATCGAGGTGATCCTCAATGTCAAAGATGATGGGCGTCTGGACCACCGGAGGTTTGCGGCGACTCTATGGATGGTTACGCTGCGTTAACCTCACGCATCCATTGCTTAAGTTGGCGGTCGCGGTATGCGGAGAGAAGCACCACCGTCAGCGCAAAGGACCTCTGTTGCCTTACGAAACTCTTGCTCGTCAACTTCGCCGTCTTCCATGTCTTGTCTTCTTCCTTATCGCGGCAGCGGGAGGTCTGTCTCCTTGCCGCTGCTTGGCCTTGCCTGGCGTCCTCCCGACCGGGTCTCTTCTTACTTGCTGCTGCACCTTCTGGGCCTTCTCCTTGTCTACGCGCTCGTATTCAGCTCTCTGTAGCTCAACAAGCTGCTCGACTTTCTTGCAGCTCTGGAGATCGTGGCCCTTAGTGCGGTGGATCTTCTGATCTTGCTTGTTGGGCTGTCGGGCTTGTCGGCTGGCCGCCCAGCGGCTTGGCGGTCGGTGTCGTGACAACCTCCTTGCGGAGCCGCTAGACTTAGCCTTGGCGCCACCTCCGTTGCGGACTGCTCGACAACTAGTACTTCTTGGTTTCTTCTTTACATTGTTTCACATGGCTTTTCCTTGCAGGCGGTCTCCTCCTGTCAGACTCTGCTCCCACATTCTCTCACAGGAGTCTTCTTCCTTCTTCAGTAGCGTGCACACTTGTCGGCCAGAGGCGTAGAGCTCGCTGGCGTCTTTCACTTTGCACATCGCCATCTCCTCCCTCATCCTGCGGTTTCGCACATTACGATGAAAGCGGTGATCACCATGGCGGGGTGGACATCAGGATGTTGTAATGCACTGCGGCTGAATCTGTGGATGAATTTCTTGAGGACTCTCCTTCATACGGGTGAGCAAGTGAAGGACACTCTCTTGGCCATGAGGTTTGTGGCGCTGTGAAAGCGGACGACAAGCTGGTGGCACAAATCCATAAGAAGAAATAGAGCTGTCCGGTAAGTGCATGAGCCAAGACACGGCGTTTGGCTTGAGCACCGGTCTTGAAATAGTTGGCGAGGATCTTGTCGTCTCGTCCCCATGGCTTGCACGCAATGGTGTAGATGTTGAGAACTCCGATGGGTGTGTCCTGCCATCATACTTCTCGGCACATCGGCGAAGTTTTTCTTGTCAGACCCTTTGGACTTGCCGCAGCTCACGAGTGAATGCGGGGCAACCTACGCGTCTGACAAGTCGCCCGGTTCCCTGGCGCATGCATATCGGCAGTGGGCCCGGCGCGCTGGTCGGATTGACGGCGTGCTTCTCTTCGGCGCTCGTCACGGGTTGGCGTCTTCTTCTTGCCGTTCTCGAAGAACTTGGCGCTGGTCGCGGCGAGCTCGCGGATCCGGCGGCGCTGTGGAATCGCTGTCGAGGTAGATCCGGCGGTCGGCGATCTTAACCGCCGGGAAGGGAGTGTCGGTGGCTGCACCCCGCAAGTCTCGTCGCCATCAGCTCGTGCCTTGTCGCCTTGCAGCGGCTGCGGCGCTTGGTTGTCGCGGGGCGTCGCCGTTAGCAAAGCCGATGAGACTACGGTGTGGCCCTCCATTACGTCGACCTTGTCGGCCGTTGGAGATAGTCTAGAAATGGCTGAGCTCTTGCCAAAGCTTCTGCGGTGTGATGGGTGGCAATGGCGTGCGTGGCGAGCGGGATGTGCTCGGACGCCCTAACCAAGTTAGGAAGAGCAGCATCCATGGCGGCCGTACCCGCTTCGTACCGGCATCTTTGGTGTGCATCTGGTCTCGAGGCCTCGGGATCCTCAGCAGCCTTGATCCAACGGCGTATGGTGCGCGAGCATCATGGCGCTGTCGGTCCGCGCCTCTGAGAAGGGCAGCGGTGCGGACTTCAGACGCCCGGCGCTGCGCTGCCTTGTCTTTGGGCAGCAGTGCGGACTTCGGGCGCCGACGCTGCGCGCTCTCGGCAGCGCCCGTTCCTCCGCCGGCGTTTCCCCACCACGACAGCTCCGGTGGTGGTGGGTTAAACAGCAGGCGGCTCTGCTGCTGCGAAGACTTCTTCTTGGCGCCATGTTAACGAATGATGATGAAGTTGCTCGTGTGACCGCTGGATCGAGGTTCACACAGCCTCGGCCCTACAGCGCGCCAAAGATGTCGGGAAGCTGATCGTGTCCGCGAACACCTATGGGACCTGGTCCTTGTGGTTTGAAGAGGCGGAGATTCCACAAAGCGGATCAAGCGATGCACGAGCAGATTTACCCAACCGGAGCTCTCCGGGAGATAATACTCCTATTGCTGCTTTGTGGATTATATTGTGTTCTTGCTAGGGAGCAATGGGAGCTACAAAACCTAGCTTTGAGTGTGGTCTCGTATGAGTAGAATGAACTAATCCGAAGCTGGCTCGAACCCTTCCCTCGTTGCACTTGGGCCTCCTTTTATAGGCACAAGGGGTCACCAGTGGCAAGTAGAAAAGGTAAGATAGTAAAAGCAGAGGTTGGTACACGCTTTATGCGATGTACGATGATCTATACCTAACTCGCGGCAAGGGACAAGAATCATAAATGCCCGTCTCGATCGCTGAGCGATTATAACGAGGGACCGTCAAGTGCGCCTCCGTTTGCCACGATGGAAGCTTGTCAGCGCCGCTTATCGCTGCTCCCCGCTGGCTGCACAGCCCGTCGACACGTTGGCGGATGAGCTGGATCGGAGATGAAGAGAGGTCACTTGCCGCGGCGAGCACCTTCCCGCGGCAAGGTTCTTGTTGCGCTCGGGAGCTTGTCGCTCACCAAGCCTTCCCGGCAAGCTCCTCTTGCGGGGTCTTATTTTCTTTGTTGCCTGAGTGGCCTTCCGGCAAGCTCCTCTTGTCGGGGCCTTGATTACTTTGTTCTTGGCGGCTCCAAAGGTGCGGCTGAGGATCTTAGCGGTCACCGAGGCTAGTCTGCCCAGCGAAGGCTGCTATTTGTCCGTGCGAGTTCGGGATACTAGGGTACCCCTACTCTAGTACACAGCAGAGACTATGTAAACAGGATGACATGACATAACTATATAATGTGTTTATTAAATAAGTTGGCATGCCATAATTCACATACATTCACGGATAGAGCGCCATAATTCAAAATATGATGATTTGTAAACACTAAGCAGGATGAGATGATATAACTATATGATGTCTTTATTAAATGGGTTGCCATGCCATAATTGAGATAGATGATGTGTATGTACTATGTAAACATGATGAAATGATATAATTCAAATATATGATTTATATAGTAAGCAAGTAAGCAGATGGCAATCCATATATGATGTAAAACTAAGCAATGCAAGACAACATGCATGACATGGGTAATATAATCCTGCCAAGTTTGAGCATAGACCTCGGGAAATAGGACTGGTCATCGGTCTACGAATCCTCCTCGAGGAGCTCTCGATAACCAACAAGATATGCGCTTGACCGCGTAGCATTATGCTCACGAATACCTTGTTTTCCTCGAGATACTTCCATCACCGCTTCAAATAGCTGATCTTGCGGGAAGAGTAGTTGAATATACAAGCGTTGTCGACAAATGGAACACGTAATACAAAAAATGATAGCATGATATAATTCACATAAATGATGATTGGCTAAACATCATGGCATTGCATAATTCACATATATAATGCCTTTGCAACAAGATAGCAATGTATAATTCACATATATAATGTCTTGCAACAAGATGACAATGCATAATTCACATATATGGTAATTAGACACTAAGCAATTGGCATTCACACAAAGCATGTCTAAACTAATCAAATGACATAGCAATGCGAGACACAATCATGCGATATGAGCAACATAACCCTGCCAAGTTAGAGCATACACAGGGGGGGAATAGGACTGGTCATATGTCTCTGAATCCTCCTCGAGGAGCTATTAAGTAACCAGCGAGATATCGCTTCATCGAGATAGCATAGTCTGCTCTGAAGACCTTGTTTTCACTCGAGAATTTGCCATCACCGTGTCAAATGGCTGATGCACCTTGAAAGTGCAACTATCCCTAGGTGGTTTTGGTAATTCCTAACAACATATAGCTCATTGAGCTAACATTATTCAAGATAAATATTTCAGGAAAAGCTCAATGAATGGCATGGCATGGATGAGAAAAGTGGACCCCTCAAAATACTAAGGATAAAAGGACTGGCTCAAGCTCAAATCTCAAGACTCTACATTTATATTTTAGTGATCCAAGATCACATTGAGTCTATAGGAAAATCCAATACTATCAAGGAGGGATGAGGTGTTGCTTAATGAGGTTCTTTCTTCATAGTGCTTAGTGATATGCTCGAATACCCTCAACTACTTTCGCACATCCACATATGACCTAAAAAAAAGCCTAACTCGGCCCCACCTATTCTTTCTATCCGGCGCCACGAGTTGGATGTCATAGCCACTACCACAAACCCTAGGCCGTCGGTCCCACCGATAGGGATCTCAGTCTCACCGAGATGGGATTATAATCTCTCTGTTTCCCTTTGTAACATTTGGTCCCACCGAGATGAGCGTCAGTCCCACCGAGATTGCAATGTAAACTCTCTGTTTCCTTTTGTAACATTTGGTCTCACGAAATGGCGAATCAGTTCCACAGAGTTTACGACCAACTCTCGGTTAGCTTATTACCAAAATCGGTCTCACCGAGTTTGTATGTCGGTCTCACCGAGATACGTTATGCCCTAACCCTAACCATATCGGTCCTACCGAGTTGCATGTAGGTCCCACGAAAATCCTACGGTCACTAAATTTGCTGAATCGGTCCGGCCGAGTTTAACAATTCGGTCCCACCGAGTTTGGCAAGTTGTGTGTAATAGTTAGATTTTGTGTGGAGGCTATATACCCCTCCACCCACTCTTCATTCGTTGAGAGAGCCATCGAGCAGACCTACACTTCCAACCTACATTTTAGAGAGAGAACCACCTACACTTGTGTTGAGACCAAGATATTCCATTCCTACCATATGAATCTTGATCTCTAGCCTTCCCTAAGTTGCTTTCCACTCAAATCTTCTTTCCACCAAATCCAAATCCGTGAGAGAGAGAGAGTTGAGTGTTGGGAACTATCATTTGAAGCACAAGAGCAAGGAGTTCATCATCAACACAACATTTCTTACTTCTTGGAAGTGGTGTCTCCTAGATTGGCTAGGTGTCACTTGGGAGCCTCAGACAAGATTGTGGAGTTGAACCAAGGAGTTTGTAAGGGCAAGGAGATCGCCTACTTCGTGAAGATCTACCGCTAGTGAGGCTAGTCCTTTGTGGGCGATGACCATGGTGGGATAGACAAGATTGCTTCTTCGTGGACCCTTCGTGGGTGGAGCCCTCCGTGGACTCGCGCAACCGTTACCCTTCGTGGGTTGAAGTCTCCATCAACGTGGATGTACGATAGCACCACCTATCGGAACCATGACAAAAACATCCGTGTCTCCAATTACGTTTGATTTCCCCAAACCCTTCCCGTTACATTCTTGCAAGTTGCATGCTTTACTTTCCGCTGCTCATATACTCTTTGCATGCTTGCTTGAATTGTGTTAAGATTGCTTGACTTGTGCTAAGTTAGCTAAAATCTGCCAAAGACTAAAATTTGGAAAAGGATAAGTTTTTATTTGGTCAAGTAGTCTAATCACCCCCCTCTAGACATACTTTTGATCCTACACACGAAAGCAGTTGAATGTACTAACATTGTTGACAAATGTAATATGTAACGAAAAAAAGGATGGCCTGATATAATTTACATATAAGATGGTGGCTAAGCAGGATGGCATTGCAAATTCCACATATATAATGCCTGGCTAAACAAGATGGCGTTGCATAATTCACATAAGCGATGAATAAACTAAGCAGATGGCATTACGCACAAAGGATGTCTAAACTAAGAAGATGACATATTTTATGTATAAAGTAAAAATGCAAGACACCATATGCATGATATAACCAACATCAGCATGCCAAGTTAGAGCTAAGACCTCGGGGTCTAAATAGGAGTTGTCTTCTCATACGGATCCTCCTCGAGCAGATATCTTCCTCTCGATTACAATCCGAAATGCGTGGAGTGGGGCTACCTTTGCGCCTACCATGGGCGGCGTCGGCATGAAATTTTATTGCCACACAAGGCTCGTCTCTTTTGCTCTACATGTTCAGTTCCATTGTTTACAATAACTGTCATGCATAGGAATAAAACATAGTGAGATTATGTAAGGAGTGCATGCAGAAATCGAGTGATGGTAGCAACTTGTGCATAGACCCAAAACCAATAATAGCGGGTAGATAATGGCTTGGTTAAAAAATATAGATAATGGCTTCTTTCTTTGTTTGTTTCCCACAACATGAAACTCATAGTAGACCGGAGATTAACCGGATAGTAGATAGATACTATTGATAGCGGCCCGATATGTACCCCACAACCATTTAAAAACTCAAGTTTGACCATTAGTTTGGGTGACTCGAGTCTAATCGGTGAACAGGGCGATAAAGTAGCATGTAATATTAAGCGATGCATAACGTGGCGGAACACGAAGAGTGAGACCTCTCTTGCGGACCCGTGTAGTCCTCGAGGTCATCTGCTCGGTTGATGATGGTAATGCAGTTTTCATGGCTGCCGGTGAGGGAAGAAGATCTGAGGCGTGAAAGACGATCTGGAGGCGGATCCTGCTATCTGGACCCTTATGTCGTTGGAGCAGCTAAGCTGGGGTGGGCGACGGTGCAGCGAGGCGAGACAAACCACGCAAGGTTTTCTTTGACAACTATCGTAAGAGAAGTAATTCTGTAAGGGCTCGTTCGAATTGGAGGATTCCAACAATGCAGGGATAGGAAATGAGCGAGGAATAGATAGGAATGCTGCGTGCAAAATAGAGAATTTAAAACACAGGATTTCTACCAATCTGGGTGTGATTCACAACAATTGGAAGATCACATGATGCAAAGAAGCATGGTGAGATTAAGTCAAACCACAAGAAAATGTAAGGTTATAATGCTATTATACTACTATCTCTTAGTCTTGTGCTTCATGAATAGGAATTTGAAAAGGAGGACAAGTGAACAATTAAAATTCCTACATTTTTTCTTTCAAGGAGACACTAAAGGAACAAATCCGTGTGCCCGTGGACAATATATATAACATGTAGAGTAAAAAAGAGATGCAACAAGTGTATAACCTCTTTGGCGAAGCCATGTCGATCTCAGCGTGATTGGGTTGGCGGTGACACTACTAGGAAAACCTTATACAGAACTTTAGCGACAGCGAGTGTCAAAAAAACAGCTGGTGCTAACTAGCGATAGCGGCGCTGGGCAAACCGCTGCAGATAAAGTTCTAGCAGTAGCTAGTGCTGCCTAAACACGTTACTACTAAAATTCCCACGACTTAGCGATAGGCTTCACATAGTAATAGCGACCTATAACGAACCGCGCTACCGCTACATTCTTTGTAGCAGCGCGTTTTATAATAAACTTCGCTCTGCTAAAGGATATAAAATTAAATGGAAAGCAAATAGAAAGCTAATTGAAAATGAAAGAAATAGAATAAGGTGAAAGGAAAAAAAATGTGAAGAAAACTAAATGAAAAGGGAAAAAATAGAAAGGAGTAGCGATGGCGTGTATCGAGCATTTGTAGCTAACATAGCGATAGGGCTCTTCACAGGCAGCGTTACTTCTACCTCGACTTAACCACGGGTTCGTCCTTCCCCACCACTTCCCCAAATCAACTGTCCACACTCTACTTGCCGCCGTCACCCGTCGACCGCCCGCGTGCTCTCCAGCGCATCCTCTCGCCGCCCGACCCCATATTCAACGCCGCCCGCCCCGACCTCACGCCGCCCGGGCGCCACCCCGACCTCAACGCCACCCAGGCCGCCCCGACCCGACCTCGATGCACGCCATCCGCCCGCGCCCGAGCCCCGACCCGACCTCGATGCTTTGCCCCTCCCTCGTCGCGAGCACCCGAGGTGAGCACGCCTGCTCCTCCTCTCCCCTACCTCTGCCTAGGGTTTTTTATATTTTAGTTGCATCAAATTAGTTAGGTTCATGTAAGAGTGGAAACAAATCGGAGCGGATCACGGCAAATGAGTTAGGGTTCATGTAAGGGTGAAGCGAATCAAATTTCTAAGATGAATCATAAAGCAGTAAAATTTGACCACTTATTTCACTTTATAGTTGGATAATTGGAATATCCGCTACCACTTTCCACCCTATAGGTTCATCAAATTAGATGGTAATTAGGCAGTAGTTCCTAGGTACTAATTAGTTAGTAAGAACTAGGTACTAATTAGGTATTAGAATATTTTATTTATAGTAAGTTTATTTTTAGTAAGAACTAGTTGAATTAATAGAACTAGTTAGTAAGAATTTGTTGCTATTTTTTAGTTAAAGCAATTTTTCCCGCATCGGCGTGGGCGATGCCTATCCCGCATCCTCATCGTCAGTCGGCGGAGGGCGACACTGCTTGACCAGATGGGCCATATCCAAGTGGTCGGTCATGTTTGCGAGTTACACCTCTGAGTGGCCTATGTTTTGCGGAGTGTTGATTCATTTCCGTTACGGCAAATTTCAGGTATTCGATATGTCCTATTTAGCAAAGGTCATGCGGATTTTTCCTTGAATTTTGGCATGACTTGTGCCAATTCTATGTAGGAAATATCGAGTGCCCCAGTTTTGTGTTGAGTATCCTGGTAGTTGTCTTGATCGATTTTCAATTAATGTTTTAACTATGAACATAGGAAATGTCGAGAGCGAAAAGGATTTCGGTATTTGCAAATCTGCGAAGGCAGCGCGGCTTTGTCTTGACGGAATCTTCCTAGATGATGATAGGCGCTTGACATGAAGCTGGGCGAGAACTTGAAGTGGATCTGATGAAGTCATAACGACAAGTCTTTTTAAGTAATTAAGCATGACATCTGCTTCATTTGCTTCAACTTATATTTTTTACTATTATACTAGCGTATCCCTGCCATGCAAGAGTTTTCGTATTGGAGGTAAAGAAAGTTTATTTGAAGACCGAGCATGGTTATATTTTCCATGCAAAATTATACAATTAGGCGACTACACCTATTTTGGATGCAAAACATGGCGAGCACTATGCAAGACTTATGCATTTGAGCTCGATATGGTTATCACCTTTGATATTAAATGCGGAAGATGATATTGAAGGTAATCCGACATCTGAATTCGATGTGCGAGGCGCCTCGGTTATACCATTATGTAAGTTTCTCAACCATATTTATGTCTTTGATATTGCTTATTCAAAAATAGTTGACAACTAATTTGTATTGTCACTTATTTGGTGCAAACAAACATGTCCGGTAGCTTGGTAGACATGACCTACTCTGTCCGAGGCTAAACTAAACTGCGAGGAGCTAAGTCATTATGTTTCATGGCTTGAGGATCTTGATCTTGTCAAGACAAATTTTCTTCTGGATTTAGAAATGTTAGTACTAAAAATGCGACCAATAGTGTTCGTAATGAACTACGGTCACATCTATTTAGGAAGGATGGTAAGATTTTACTATTTGTCCTAAGTGCATCTTTTCCATACATTATTTTGAAGCTAAACTTCATTGCTAAGTATGTTACCATCGATGTTCTTCAACGAGGACTCCCGATGAATGTTGTGCCTTATGGGATCAAGACTAAAGGTACCATGAGTATTATCACTTCGGCCAAGATATCCTCTGATTACTTTAGTGCATTCAAGATTAGCGACATATGCTTAATAGTGCAAGACTGGACCAAATATGTGATGCGGGGAATGAGAGAAGTACTAGGGGCAGCAAGCAGGCGCTACCCACGATTAGGAGACAGGTTCATCTGCATGCTCCAACTTGATCAAGGAGAGAGCTACACATGTTTTATGTTGTTTTACCTAAGAGAGAGCACCGGGAGTGATTAGCTAGCTAGAAATGAGTTTGAGGATGATGATGTGCTACACTATTACTATGATGATAAAATAGCTAGTGTTGGTGGTAATGACTATGATGATTATTATTAGCTAGTGTTAGTGGTGATTAAATAAATACCGTTGGTGGTAATGACCATGATGATGATTAAATATCTTGTCTTTGGCGGATTAGATTCAAGTGGAGCAACATGTGCTGCACATCGAAAGTACTACTAGTCCAAACTAGATCAAGTTTGGATTAGTAGTATACTTTTAACATGCACCACATATTGCCTCCACTTGAACCTAATCCACCTTCATTGACACTTATTATGGACATAATGATGTAAACCTCATAAGCGGTATTGTATCAATATTTATGCGATGGCGAATAAATAAACTAAAAATAAAAAAATAAAAAAGAATACTAGTAGCGATGGAGAGAAAACACGCTGCCGGTAGTTACATTAGCGATGGCGTGGGAGTGAACAAGCGCTGCAGCTATTCATCCTAGCGATGGCGGCGTGTGGCGCAGCGTTCTTGCTAGCGATAACTATGGCGCCTTATTAGTAGCGGCGCCTACCGCGCTACTAGTGAGCACAAAACCAGCGCTACTGCTGGGGTTTTCCCTACTAGTGTGAGGATGCTCCTGCTGACTTTCTTTGTCGGAGGAGGAAGAAGATCTTAGGCGTGCGGAGATGGGCCGAGTCTGCTCGCTGTGATGGAGGGTTTAAATCGTTGGAGCAACTCCGTTGAGTTATGCGGCCCGAGGCTGAAGCGAGGACAAGAGAGACAACAAGCAACGTTAACCTGGTGGAATTCTAATAGCATCTCCAATACATGGCGTAAAATACATAACCACAAAGTGCTAGATGTAAAATACATCAGCCGCTCATCTCTGAAATTAGCATCGAAGGCGAACTTAGCTGTAAAACTGAATTTTCTTTGTCGAAACTGAATTTTCTTTGTCGGCCGAGCGCACTAGCAAGGTGAGGCTACACATCCTTACTGACTTTTCATCTCAGGTGGGTCGATTTTGCAGCCGTTGAATCTGAAATCAAGGTGCGTGGTTCATCTTCAACCTCCACCCCTGAGCCACCAGCCACCACCGGCCAAACAGCACCCGCCCCCCGACGGCGGTCTTCGCTGCCCGCCAAATCAAAACTCCCCACCGCCGGTCCGCGCCGCCCGGCCATCCCTCTAGGCCCCGTGCTGAGCTTTTCTCCGTGATCCCCGCCACCACCCGCCAATGCCCGCCACCGCGGCGACCACCGCCCCATCACGAACCCTAAGATAGATAGTGGGGTACCTCTCCGTGAGCCCCCCTCCCGTTCGGCTGGTTCTTCCTTCACCCAGTGAGCCCCCCCACCCACCCCAAATCGGTGACCCAAAAGTCGATTCGATCGGCAAGTGTAGCTAAATCAAGCACGCATAAGCAAGAGCAAGCGCGAAGCGACAGCGCGAGCAAGCAGAACGAGCGGGGGACGAGAGCAAGAAGCGAGCAGCAGCAAGAGCAAGAGCTAAAGCAGCAGCAGCTCCTCTGATGTGGGCGTCGCCGCCGAGGAGGCGGCGCCGTGGAGAAGTGGCCAGCGGCGCGCCGTGGATGGAGCAGCGCCGTGTCGGCTCGAGACGGCGCCGGCAGCACCGTGAATCGAATCAATAAGAAAATCGGCGATTAGTGTACAACCTCTTTGGTGGCGCCGATTAGGCGCAACTTCATCAGAGAAGCGGTGATGATGATGCTCTTCCGGTGGTGCGGTGAATCGGCGGTGTGGGAATGGAGGTGGCGTGAAAGACAAAGGGAACATCGGGGCAGCTCCTTGCGGTGGAGGATGGGGTGGCTGAACGGCGGGACGATGAGATTGACGGCGGATCCTCATCGATACGGTGGATGAGGGCGTCGAGTGTTCTTGTGGACGGCGTCGTCGGGGAAGAGGCTCGGTGGGTGGCGGAAGGAGCAGGGTGTTGGGTTTTGTCGCGGGTTTTCCGGCCTCGGTGTATGCGAATGGGTGGGCGGATGGGATGGCGGTGGGGAACCATGGCTTAGAGGCGTGCTTGTCCAAAATGTGGGGTAAGTTATGAAAGTACCCCCACCGATTTGAGCCAGTTCTTTCGGTTCGGGGTACCACGGGCATTTCACGTGTCGGGATTTCACGGGAGGTGGGAGTTTTGGGTAGCGTTGTAATTTTGGAATAGCAAAGTAGCGGGTTGAGATGGAGGGAGTTGTGGGAGCACTGCGAGACAAAGATATATCTTAAATATTTCGGACTAACAAAGCGCGGTTTGAAATTTCGGACAAGCCTAACGTGTCTTGTACCAAATCAATCGCACTACAAATGTCATTCAAAACTTTGAATTCATGTTATGTTCAATTAAAATATTTACTACGTGTATAATGCATAACCTACTACTCAAATGAATGTTTTAGTGCATTCCAAGCGTATATACTACCGCTTCAATATGAACTAAATTTGAATTCGTTTCTCTATTTGAATAGGTTCTCAGTAATGATTGTTGTGAAGTCAAAGCATTTGAATTCGTTTCTCTGTTTAGTAAGATCTACAATCATCATTATTGTCAAGTTAAAACATCGTTTGTTTATTATCTTCACAGCACACCACATGATTAGTCTCGAGTTACATATGAACTATGTGTACTATATGAACTCGAACTAGATTTTGAATCCACTTTATTTTGATTTCAAATGACATTACATTTCTAGCTCTAGCTAGATCTTCATAATCTAAACCATGTCTCATATGTATAATGTGTTTATCACATTATGTATGGTGCCGCCCCTATGCCTACAAGTATTTTGATGTGAGTTGCAAACACCACATTACCACAAATTCAAATAAAATGTGAGAATGTTAGATATATAGTATTGTTTAGAGTGTTCGATATTTAGTTGTAAGCTACAAGCATACACATTATCACAAATTCAAATAAAATGTGAGATTGTTTGATGTATAGTATGGTTTAGATTGTTGGCATTTAGCTATGAGTTGCAAGCGCCATGCATTATCACATTATGGTATAACATGTGCACACACGTGTATCACCGATATATTCATGCATGCAATGTTTAAAACACTATGATCTCCTATTCAAATATATGAATCCGCTTTCATATCTAATTATGATCTTTGTTAGTCTCTTACACCCACACAATCCTCTAACCTTTGTAGCTACCACTAACTTTCTCTCGTGCATGCACCGCCCTCCTCGCCCTCCCCTCCCTCGGCATTCTATCCACGAGCACATCCATTTTTTCTTTAGGTCATTCTCCCGAGTCTCCACAACTCCTTTCCGACACACACGATCGATAAACCTCTCCAGTGATGCCTGCCTACAACATACACACACCTTCAATCTCCTCCTTTATGTGTCCTTGCCTCATGTCTCTCATACGGTTGAACACCGTGTAAGCTCCACCCTCTTTTCATCAATCTGCAACACTTTGCTCCTCCCCTATCTAGCTAGTAGTAGGGCCTCTGCTTTCCACCTCCTAGCTCCATTCTCTCTGTCTATCCATCTCGTCGGGCCTTATTTTCATCTAACAAATGGGCGTACACCGACCGATCTCTCGCTATACATATAGCTAGCTAGGTCCTTATAACTCGTTTTTAGCCACCGTCGATCGATCTACCTCATTAGTTGTGTCTCTCCTTCCTCAGACAAACAACAATTGATCTACCGATCTAGATAGGTTTGCTTACCAAACACATGGTTCCCCTTCATCATCCATGGATGTGTCCAAGCAGATCTATCACACACGAGGCACACAGAAACACATCCCCACTCGTATTGATAACATTGCAGTTCCACCCTCGGTTTTTCTAGTAGGCCTCTCCCACCATCTTGAGAAGCAACTCCATCACCCATCCAGCACTCTACCCCTCTCCCTCCCTCTTCCTCTCTCTCTCTCTCTCTCTCTCTCTCTCTCTCTCTCTCTGTCCCATCATATTTCCGTCCTTCAATTATGTATGGATGTCGGCCGATCTCCATCAAGACATAGCTGGGTCTCTCCTTCTCAACACATATCTGAGTCGTTCTACCTCTATAGTTAGGCCTCTGCCTACCCCTCCCACCACCCCCTCCCCACACACACCGATACATCGGCGCTCTAGTCATGTCTCCCTTCCACACACAAACTTGACATGTGCCCTCTAACATTCCGGTGGGCAGTCGCCCTATATCTTTGACTTGCACACACACACATTTGATGGCTCTCTTCATCGATCTCGCACCCACCACTTGATCCTCTCTTGACTCTATCGATAGCTATGACCCCTCCCTCTCTTCTCGTGGATTGCCCGACCCTCTATGTATGATATGGATAGGCCTCCATTTCACACATTTGCATAAATTTTTCTTTGAGATGTCATCGACACATATTCCCACAAATAATTCACGAAATCAACCCCACCCCACCCCACCCCACCCCAAAACAAAAACACTCATGAGCAGCGGTTTGTATCTCTCACACACACCCGTAGGTGGGGGCGTGCCTGAAGAGAAGAGGTGCATGCACAGTATGCGTACTCCATCTCTTTCCCAACCACACCCTTGCGGGTACTGCAGTGGAGCTCATTTACGTACAAAAAGGCAGCCACGTGGTAATTTGTACGTGTCTTGGTTGTCCACTTGGTGGAGGGAGGATCATCTACCACGGTGAACAAACAAATTGTGACTTGACACGTTATGTTAAATTAAAAAGAGGCAAACCATGTGGGGCCTACCTTAGAGGCAAGGCTCTATACTTTGGAGTACTTTTGATGTGTCTGTCAACTCACGAGAACAAGGAGAAGCTTGCTTAGTCGCCGTCTCCCATGCAGTCGTGGTGGCTCATGAGGATGAGGTGAAGCTTGCTCGCCTTAGAGCAAGTACAATAGATCCTACTCAGCTGGCTATATGCATATCCATGTCATCTGAATACTATGTGGAGGGAAGATAAATGAGGAGAGAGAAGAGGCCGCGCTTCATGAGTCACTGCTGCGACACAGGGAACCAAAATTTACAGCCCGCATGCAACTAGTGGGAATGCTAGAGCTGGCTGCATGCATTAATTGCAAAGCTTTTGTGTCTTGCATGTAAACTCCACGATACAAGTAAAAACTATTTAAATATTAGGTAAATCCAACCTAGTAGCCAGCTTGTTGTCTTGCTATTTGTTTCACGTAGATTTTTGGTGACATGGATTCGTTTGCAGCCATGGCGAGCTTTGTTATCGTTCTTGCTCTTCGCCCGCTCCCTCGCCCATCTTGTGATGGCTCGCAGGAGACGAGGAGAAAAATTACTACTCCATTCATTTACTCCTCGTCCCTACTACCTTGGTTATAGAGATTATATCATATTGTTTGAAATATATATGTCCTTTAGTAAATTTCAATATGAACTACTAGTACATACTCAAACACGATGTATATAGGCGTATTTTAGAGTGTAGATTCACTCATTTTGCTCCGTATGTAGCACTCTCCTCGCCCTTGACCCTACATACGTGGTGGGCGTGCAGCAATTCATTCGGTCTCATATAGCGAGCGATATATCTGCACTATCATTATTGCTCGACTTCCGAAGAGGCAAAGAGCCAATCGCAAGGTTAATATTTTGGAGATGCCAAGCGCAAGGTTATAGGAGAGCAGTAGTAGGTGCGCGTCATTTATAAATAATTTTTTTTCTTGATGCTTACGTCGCAATATGATAGGTTCATATGGAGAAAAAAAACGCTCCACTATATACATAGTCGGACGGGCCAGCCTACGTTTGCTTGCTAGGGTTGCTCTCTTCACACTCTCCCTTTAAAAGGGCTGTGGCCACATCTCTAACATCTCGGTGGATCCGTCCGCTTGGGAAGGGTGAATGCTTAGTGTAGATCCGGTGGCCGTCGCCGGCAGTGAAAATCCACTGTCGGCACGTCCGATCAGGGGTCCCGCCGTTCTCTCTCACAAAGCGGTGAGGTTTCCTTCGTCCCTTGCTCCTTGCTGCGACACAGGCGATTGCCGCCTCCGCCGCCCTCCTCAAGGTTGAGCTCGTCTCTCGGTACAACTCCTTTACAGCGGCTTGCACCTTTGCTCCAGCTGCCCACATCACTCCTGTGGATATTTCTCTACTTCTTTGCCCTTTTATACCTCTACTAGCTTCTACATCTTGTATTTGTGATGAGTTTATGTCTCATCAACTAGTCCTAATAATCTTATTCTAATCATGCTTCTTCAATTTCTTTGCCACAGGGGATGCTCATCTCGATTTTAGTGAAACTGCACAAAATGATCCGATGGTCAAAAGGTTGCAAACTTCATTTATTAGGAAGCTCAAGCGTTGCCGACAAATTGAAGCCTGGTCGGGGTTCACGGTTCAAGGGCTAGGGACTGCATGGATCGTTTTTTCTTTAGCTGCCTCTGTTCCAAAATAAGTGTCAACTTTAGTAGTAGTACAACTTTGTACTAAAGTTTGCACAAAGTTGAGACACTTATTTTGGAGCAGAAGGAGTACATATTTGTTATGATCATCAATCATTGAGATGCAATAGCATGCATGTTAGTCTCCTTTGTATTTGATGAAATGTTGCAGCGGGCAACCTTGGATGCAAGATACATGTAACGAAATTTGGAAGCTTAGTAGCATTATACAAATTTATCTATTTGATAAATTACGATGCGATACTATACTAGTACTTCCTCCGTTCCTAAATATAAGTCTTTGTAGAGATTTCACCATGAACCACATGCGGATGTATATAGATGCATTTTAAGTGTAGATTCATTCATTTTGTTTTAGTATGCGGTGGAATCTCTACAAAGACTTATCTACTAATAATAGCTAGCCCCGTTACTAGGAATTATCTATCCTCTCCTTGAGCCACATCATCAAAATTGATGTAGCCGTTAGATGAAGTAAATCAGTCCATAATAGCCGTCGATCTAGGCGTTGAGAGGCTCGCATAAGCCACATGCAAGCATGCAGAAATACCGTGGCACATGCATGTGAGTGGGTTTAAATCACATCAACATGTCGCATGCAAGCATGCACCGGTAGCATATCATGTAAGTGAGCTTTTAAGTCCCATTAACATGTCAAAAGAAAAATATAATCCCATTATGCATTAGGAGTTGGCTGATCTTTTTTCCTTCGTGGGATGATCTAAATGATGATGGGAGTTTATTTAGTTTGGCTACCCCATTTTTCATGCGGTTATAGAGTTTTTTAGTTCTATGAAATCGATAATTTTGTGAGAGAGATATACCGCTGTTCATGACAGCAGGACTCATCTAGTAATATTTAGGAGCGGAGGAGTACTATGTAAAGAGTTAGGTGTCATACGGTGATAGTGTGAGGTGGGCCATGTAATCGGTGAGCACTGTGTGTTTTCACTTTGCTCTTGCGCCTCCATTGTAGAATGGAGAAAATTGTAATCTAGTAGTAGTACCTCCTTTATTTGGCGTGGGACATCCATCAGTCCTACCACCTCATTAATAAAGACCAATGAGCCGTCAAATCACATAGACCCAGCAGTAAGTTGGATGGGCGAAGCAACCATCACTCTTGCGCCCGGTGAGAGGTCGCGTCCGCTCTGCCGAGCATGAATGCGGCACCGATTCTTTGGGCCGGCTGACCGTTTGAGGCGAGCGCGCGCAGGCGATGGAGGGCTTTGGGTGGGCCAGGCTGGTCGAGGCGGGCGTGGCAGCTGTCCTCACGTCCCTACCGGACACGCCCGAAGCGAGAGGATGCACCGACTCTGCGGCTAAATCGTACACTACACCCTCTCTGTAGGAGTAGGTCGATCTATCGCTCTCTCTAACACACATGTTGTTAAACACACACACGCTACATACGCACCTTGGTCCCGTTGCACCTTCTAACGTGACTTATTACACCTAGGCGGAGGGAGAAGTAAGTATCGAGATCTGGTGTCACTGCTGACTTAAGTCGAATACAAGTGCCCAAAATTTGTGTGCATTTATAATAAGATTCACTTAAAATAGTGCATTGGCGAGCAGAGGGATCAATTGGACAGTGTTCAGAAGTAGCGAGATGTGTGAGTAAGACACACGCTGGCGCTTTTAATTTTTCTAATTAATTTGTTTGTTTCACCCTCGATTGGTGGGACCCAGCATTACTACGTGGAGAGAGGTAAGGTGACTAAGGCTGCATTATTTCTGCACCCTGTGGATAGTCTTACCACCAAAGCCACATGACACGATTATGATTGAAATCCCAATGACTCCACACACACAAAAAAACACGGCATGCTTGTCCATGAATGCAGGAATGTATAAAGGTCATTTTCCTCTCGTTGAACATAACGGGAGGTGGTGTAACTAGTTAGCTTTGTTAGCTCATCAAACTTGAGGTCTCGGGTTCGATAACTACACTTCAACATAATTTGTGCTAGGAGGATTCTTTGGTGGTCAAAATGTTTTCTAGGGTTTGCCTTCACACTCTCTCTCCGGTATATATATATATATATATATAGATATATATATATATATATATATATATATATATATATATATATATATATATATATATATATATATATATATATATATATATATATATATATATATATATATCTGGAGCCTCGGCGCTTGTAGTTTATCTCTTCACACTCTCTCGCCTCTCTAGATCTAAACAAGACTTGCGCTGCTCATTGCTGCTCAAAGAGCGGCGGGATCTGTTGTTGGGGAAGGAAGGAGGCTTAATCTTGTCGCCATCGATGAGGGACTACGGCGCAGCTGTTCACTTTCCACCCAGTGGCGGGGGAGGCCTCCGACCCCTTCTTCTTCGTCGTTGTCCGTCGCCCACGAACCATGCCCCAAGAACCTTAAGGTATAATTTACTTACTCCACATGCATTGCTCTAGCTGCATGTATACCATGAATCTAGGGCGTGGTTCAAAGAGGAAAGGAGTGGGGGAAAGTTGTGGGAAAAGTTGTATATAGCATGAATCTGGGGCGTGGTTCAAGAGGAAATGAAGGGGAAAGTTGTATAGCATGAATATAGGGCGTGGTTCAAGAGGAAAGGAATGGGGAAAGTAGTGGGGAAAGTTGTATCGCATAAATCTGGGGCGTGGTTCAAAGAGGAAAGGATGGGGCGAAAGTACTAGTTCAAAAGGAAAGGAAGGGACAAAGGCTGTAGAGTTTGAGCGGGACTAGATTTGTTTAGCTCACATAGGGAAAGGTGTCTAAAGATAACAAAGCTGGGACCAACACAAATATGCTCCTTGGTTGTTTGTTCTTTGTTGCCTTGGTGTGCATGACCACGATATATCGGTAGATGCACATGGTCTTTGGCGCGTCCTTGTCCGTGCAACTCATTAGCTGTTGTTAATCTAAGGCCTGTTTGGTTAAAAACTCCTAGTCCCTACTGCTTGGTTCGGGGACTAAACATGGACTAGAGGTTATTAAATGACATGCTAAAGACCATGTTACCCTAGTAATGAACTAATAGAGACAAGGTGCAATGCGTGGCAGGGGCAAGCTGTTGGAAAAAGTCCCAAAAGACTCCCTCGGGGTCTTCTTTCTTTAGTCCCAAATGCCCACTTTTAGTCCCTAAAGTCTCTCTGTTTGGTTTAGATGGGGTGACACAGAGTTTTTAGTCCCTACACCAAAATGTCCCTATAAACAAACACCCTCTAATATGCCATTTGGAAAATTTATGCAATGCCACAGTTAGAAGCAAATTACATGTTTAACGAATTTTATTGTTAATATAATCTCTATGTTAATATTAATCAATGCCACCGTTTGAGAAATGCTCTTGTCTTGCTTTCTTTCCCATTTAGATAAGGTAGATGCTTCTTTTTGTTGGCTTCATGTCATCCACCGTTATTGACCACTAATTGCTTCCTTTGCACCTCTGTGTAAGCAGGGTTATCTACTTCACCTCGTTGCCATTGTGACCTTTTGTTGCCTTGCACAAAACACTTTTGTTTTAGGAGTGTTTTGTGCAGTTCAACAAAATATCACACCGACAACGTTAGCTTGATTGCTTGATCTTAGTGGAACTGCACAAGAGGAGATCTTACTTCCTATCCGTTAGGCGAATTTGGTTCAGATCTTCTTCTTGTGAGTTGTTTGAATTCCGCATCATGAGAGGTCATTACTAGCCTTGTTTCACATGATTACTGCGTGTGCTTTCATATGTTGTGCTACTTGTACAATAATGTTGCTTGATTTTAGTGAACTGCACAAATGGAACAAGACTTCCAATCTGTATGTGCACCATAATATCCCATTGAGGTAAGATAAGGATATTTCACAACTGTTGGCCTGTATTTTGCCACTTTCATCAGAAAATTAAGTTTAGCACTATACTTGTGCTCCCTAATTGACATGCCAAATCTTACATTGAAGGCGAAGCTTATGCATTATTGAACCAAGTGATGAAGGGGAAGAACAAGCGGAAGAAAAAAATCAACTCCAGTGCTGTAATGAAACCTTTGGGCTGTGAGACACAAGTAATGATATAGTTTTGCATCTTAATTTATTGTTATGGCTGGAGCGAGAAATTGTTTTGCCACTGATTTGATGCCACTCTTAATGTAATCGTAATTATCTCTACTTGTGCAAACAGGATCTTCTTTGAAGATACCATATATTTTAGTGGAACTGCACAAGAAGATGTTGGAAACATTAAACTAATCAAGGAATATATAGTAAGCATGGACACCACGAAGATAGCAGATGGTTCGGAGAAGTGGTTCATCTGTATGCTCTACACAATAAGCCTCTAACAAAGGTTGGTACTAGCCACTGATTTCATCCATATGATTGAGCTTTGTCATCTCTATTGGTGTTGTGCTCTGTTTAGATCTTGTCATGAAAAAGTGGTATTGTCCTTGAAAATGCTTCATCGTGTTGTTTTAAATATTTCCTTTCCTTTTTTGAGCAAACAGGGATGCTAGCATTTAGTAGTCCTCTTGTCTTTGCACAATAGGATCATCTTCCTCTGAAGAAGAATATAGATGCGTGTAGTGACAAGTTCGATTATGCCAAGATGAAGAAGCCATGTCTATCTTCTCATCGGAAGGAGAAGTTGAAGGATGGTTACATTACTCCCCACAAGACCAAACTAACTTCAGCTCGGAAGGATGACAAATCTCCATTTTGCTGTGATGCCGAGTACAATGTTGTTCTAGGATTCTTTACGGTGAGTTCCATTTTTCTAAAGTGTGCTCTACATGGACCATGTATGTGCCTATTAAGCTGTCAATTCATAGTACAGTTTGCTTTATACTAATCACTTTTTGTATTTGTGCAAGCAGGGGTGCTCAACTTGATTTCAATGGGAACTACACAAAATGTTCATGAATACATCGAATCATTCATTTCCACCACAAGAAAGGAGGTGCCAATAAGTTCAAGGTGTTGCAACATATAAGGCGAAATCATACAAGCTACATGCGAATTTGGTTGATTTGATGGGCGCACAAAAGAACAGCTGGTTTATTTAGCACGAGGTGCCATGTCAATGTCGAACGATGGCAAACCCTACCCATTCCACAATCGTAGGCATTTGATATTTTGGAATGGGACAACCTTGTAAAATTTTGCTCATTGATTTTAGCAAGACATGCGTTTGATATTTTGAATGGGGCGCCCTTTGCTGTCGATGGCGTCGATCAATTTTTCTTTATTCTTTAGTTGTGAAGTAAATATTGCCTCGACATGTGAGTCATTGAGATGCATAATCATCGATTGTTTTGAATGTTCTCTATGAATTGCCAGGCCTGTGTGTTTCATTGCAATGTCTGAAGCAGCTAAAAAGCTGCTCAAACTCTTTGTACTCATACATTCCTTTTTACTTAGCACATTGTGAAAGTGCATAAGATTGGTCAAAGTAGAGATACTTTATTTGAGACAAAACTTGTATGCAGACTAGAAAGGACGGAGGAATACATGTGAAACTACTGCAAGCGAGGTGATCACCACAGGAATAATGCTAGTACGTATTGTTTTGCATGTTCATCCAATGCCGATGATACAGAATTGAACTAATTGAAATAAATTCATTCATACGGTCGGTTCATATAAACATGCGGTTCATTACATTTCATACATTCTTCAACTAAAAAGGGGTGCGCTGGAGGTATAATTAATTAACGAAGCTACCCACTGTGTCTCTGAGCGAGCGAAGCTTGGTGACTTAACTACAGTGCGATTGCGTAGCGACATGTGGCCTGTTGGGCCCACTTCTCGATCGACCAACTGCACGATGGTAAAGTAAGCGAGTTCTTCTCCAGTGCACCTCTTCGACTACGTCGCCGCCAAGAAGCTAACCGCCGTCAATGGTCAACCCGCCTACCTTAGCTTCAGCCGGAGGTAGGGCGGTGGCCTTACAGACCGGCGGCGGCGACCTACCGTGTTCTCTCTTCCTCGTTTTACGTGTGGCGCAGCCTCGTTGCTAGCGAGGCGGGGCCTCGGCGGGCGGCGGTGTCCTCTATCTCGTTGCCGGTGAGGCGGCGCCTCGGCGAGTGGTGGAAATCCTCCCCACGTTGCGGCGGTGGGGCCTCGGGTGAGCGGCGATGTCCTCTGCCTCGTTGTTGGCGGGCGGGGCCTCAGCGAGCAGCGGTGTCTCTGCCTCATTGTTGGCTCCGCGGGGCCTCGGTGGAGCAGGGCCTCATCGGCGCCCGGTGGCGAGGACTCATCGAGCGGCATTGTCCTCTGCCTCGTCCTCGGTCTCGCCAAACAACGGCTCGCCCGCTTCGCCGCCCTCTTTGCTAGCCTCTTTGTGGCGGCGCAGCTTCGCCACCGCATGCGGTACCACCAGCCTTCGGCGGCCCTTGCGGGCTGGCGAGTGCAGTCGGCAGCGCCTCCTGCTTCCCCGCTCGCGGCGATCTGCTCCTCCGCTGCGGTGCTCTGGAGAGATGGTGGTTGTGGCGGCATCGGCTGCGCCTCCGGAACTGCTCCTCACGCATCTGCCTCACCACATCCATATCTTTGAGCACGGGCCTGCGCCGATGGTCATGGTGCAATGCACCGGCGAGATGGCGTGGAGAGGGTTGGCGCGGATCATCGACTACCATGTTCTCCGTTGGGGCGTCGTCGTCCTCCGGCTGCTGCCGGCCAGCGGTCGGCATCAATAGCTGCCATCTCCTTGTGGTCCGTCGTCCGCCCGTCGAAAAGCGCTGGGCGAGGAAGCCATGGTGGGCAGTAGTGGTGTGGACAGGAGAAGAGAGCGGATGCGGATGACTGCGGCTATGGCTGGCGCGATGGTTTATATAGCAATGGTGGGCGGGCGGAGGGGCGGGCGTGTGGCGCCGAAGTAGCCGCCTCGGCAACAGCGTATCATTAATGTGGGCGGCGAGATGGGCCGGACGGACGGGAGTTGTGTCATTTGAAAGCGAACAATCGTACTGCAGCCGAAGCGGGCGGTATTGTATTTTAGGCGAAAAAGCATGCTGTGAGCGAGAGATGACTTTACTTGGAGAGGATGACAATGGGGACCCACCAGGTCCATAGCCTCACGTCATAAGTGCCTCCTTATTATATATAGGTAAAACTGTGTCTACCATAGCTTGCCATAGAACTAGTTAAGGGTCACTAAATTTTAACGGTTTAAAAGTTATCAAAAATATGAAATAAATATGGGAGTATCTCTCTAATGTAATAAGATGATCCAACAGAGGATTGTGAAAATATGCATTTATGTGTCCTCGGCAAAATAATAAGCATTTCAGCTCAACTGCGACATAAATATATGATGAACTATTTGTTTTTTTGTCGGGACACATACGATCGTATTTTTTAATCCTCCGTTGGATCATGTTATATTATATTTATGTTGGTTCAGTATTTTTTCAGAATTTTTGAGAACTTTTGCACCGTTGAAACCCTTAACTAGTTTAGTGTGTTGGATCATGTTATATAAAACTATAATTTATTTTGCTTCCTCTGGTTTCTGACATGACGGTCCCACCATTGTCGACCTATGTAGTAGTCGATAAATGAGAGAATTGCACAAGCGGCCGGCAATTTGGGACCAAGCAGCTCGGCGTATTTGTGTTTTTGAGGTGTGAGCACTTGGTGTTTTGATGTTTAGCCAAGTTATTAATTTTTCTCCTCTGAACAACAACGAAAACATCGTTGCGGTATTAGCTTGGGTGGGCTGTGGCCCGTCTAGCCCAGGCAGGATATCGAGCCAGATATTAAAATTTTCAAGCTAAAATGGCTAGCCAGCTATACTTTTTTAGGAATACCGAGCAAGGTCAAGTTGTTATTCTCCACCCATTGGGCTGCAAATCTTTCCTAGGAGGGATGCATTAGGCTTAACAAGAAAATGGGCTTTAGAAATTATAAATGGGATGTGATTATAAAAGCTGGGCGGTAACTATAAAAAATGCACCAAACACGTGATTACTTTATAAAATATTATTTTGGATATTGAAAATTTTAATTTCATTAATTATTCTTGGCGCAATGTTTAGTTAGATTTTTACGTAATATAAATTTATATTGAAACTGTATTTAATCTGACTAGAAATTTCGGGATAAAAATACTTGGATCCCATCAAAATGTGGGAAATTTTATTGAATTCTGTTTTGAGCGGTTGGTTGAAATGGGATGTACTTTTAACAAACTGTAAATGGGTTGTAGTAAATTCCATTAGAATTCAAAAATGGGCTACACATTCTTACAAATCACAAATGGGCTATAAGTTCTCCACACACTTACGGCCTTACTAAGTTGTGCGTCCCTAAAAAAGCGAGTTGACACTTATGCAAGGCTTTGTCAACTTATAGTCAACACGGTTCTAGCAGCGAGTGGCCGTTGGATGTCCATCCAGCGGGTGTCGTCTTCTTCTTCAATCTTGGATATTCTAGCTTCACCGCCCAAAAATGATTCCTCCACGACATCTGGAGCGCGCCGTTTGGAAGCTGACCTATGGGCCTACTAAGTTGGCGTACCAAGGGCTTTGTCAACTTAGTCAATATAAACGATTCTAGCTGCGATGACCGTCGATGTCCATCCAGCGGCCGTCGTGCTTCTTCAACCTCTCGTGGCGGCCGTGCATGCCTGCTCCTGCCTCTCGTGGCGGCTGTGCTTGCCTGGAGGCCTCACCTCCCACTACTCCCACGCTGGCAGGCCATCCCTCCACTCACCCACACCCCTGTTATTCTTGGCGGCAATGCCGCTGAACCGATGAACCCTCGTACTCCTCTCGCTTGTGCATCCTGCACGTCTTCCCGGCTCCACGCCGTCCCTTCCTAGGCCTCGCCGTCGTCCATCGCCGTGGTGCTCTCGGCGCGGCATAGTCAGCGTGGTCAGAGCGACTTCCATCGGACGTGGGTGTACATGGAGAGGCGACAGGTGGGTCCATGGCAGCCGCAAGGAAGTGCCTCCTTATTACCGCAAATAATTATTCCTCCACGACGGCGGGGGCCACGGGCCGACCCACCGTATTTATGAAAAAATGATTAGCCCACACTGCTGGGACCCCGAGCTACATCTTCGCTTGCGCAAGGAAGTGCATTGAAAAACGATTCACCCCACACTGCTGGGACCCACCAGCTACATCTTATACGCAAGGAAGTGCATCCGAAAAAATGATTAGCCCCATTGCTGGGACCCACCAGCTACACCTTCGCGCGCAAGGTGTGGGGAGGCGATCGTGTCCCACGAGCACCTCTGAGACACAGGTCCCTTGTGGTTCGGAGGCGGAGATTGCACAAAGCGGATCGGCGATGCACGGCGGATTTACCTGGCAGACTCTCGGAGAGATAATACTCCTCTTGCTGCTTTGTGGATTATCTTGTGTGATTGCTAGGGAGCAATGGGAGCTACAAGACCTAGCTTGAGTGTGGTTTCGTATGAATGTGATGAACTAAGCGGGCTGGACCGAACCCAGCGAACCCTTTCTCGTTGCACTTGGCCCTCCTTTTATAGGCACAAGGGGTCACCACATGTGGCAAGTAGACAAGGTTATAATGGTAAAAACATAGGTTGGTACACGCTTTGTACGGTGTACAGATAATCTATACCTAACTCGTGACAAGGGACAAAAAGTCGTCAATGCCCGTCTTAATCGCCCGAACAGTGTAACGAGGGACCGTCAAGTGCGCCTCCGTTACGCATACGATGGTAGCTTGTCGCGCCGCTTATCGCTACTCCCGCGGCTGCACAGCCCGTCGACCGCAGCGTGGGAGAGCCCGTGGTGACACGTTGGCGGGTGAGCTGGGCGGAGATGAAGAGAGGTCGCCCGCCCGGCAAGCGCCTTGCAGCGGCGAGGAACCTTGTCGGCAGGTGCTCGGCGCCCGCCAAGCCTTCCGGCAAGCTCCTCTTGCGGGGCCTTATTCGCCAGCGACACAGGTGGCCTTCCGGCAAGCTCCTCTTGCGGGGTCTTGACTACTTTGTTCTTGGATGGCTCACCGGCAAGCTCCTCTTGCGGAGCCTTGTTTCGAAGGGCGCGGAGGTTTTGGCAGGCGGCGGCAAGGCTTGCCAGGGGCCTTCTGTTGCCCGTGCACAGGTTCGGTACTAAGGTACCTCTACCTTAGTACCGACAGAACCCGAACTGGGCCATACTCGGCGCCCGGCGCTATTGGGCCAGGCCCAAAACAAAAGGCAGTGCAGCGGCACTGGTCAAACAAATCCCTCCGTATCCGCCGTTTTCCCTATGTGCGCGCGTCAATTGCGGTGTCGTGGGGAGTGGGCGGCGTCTTGGTCGCCTCATCTGTCGCCTCGAGTTCTGCATCTCCGCCACGTGGCTCCCATGCCCTTGGGGTCACAGACGGTGGAAGTGGGAAGCTGGGCAGCTGCGGCAGGCAGCAGGTCTGCCCGATTCCCTGCTCTTCCTATGCCTTGATTACGCCGGCCAGCCCAGCCCAGCCTTGCTTCTTTAAGAAGAGGCGGAAGGGGCCTTGAGCCGCACTCTCCCACCTCTTCCTTTCTTGACTTCAGCTCCCCTTTCCCCATTCGTCATGGGAAAGTGAACCTTGGTTCTTCATCGGTGGCGGCGAGGTCGCAGCTAGACAGCGCACCTCCCAATCCACGCCCGGGGTGGCTGAGCCAGCCACAAGGGGAAAGGAGGCGAGTCGTGGGCAGGTCGAGGAGATCGGGAAGGCGGGGCGAGGCGGCGCGCCGTCTCCGCCTCGCCGGGCGGTTCCCCTCGGGGCGAGTCGTGGGCGAGTAGGGCGCTCGGGGAAGAAGCGGGCGAAGCGGCGCACCATCTCCGCCCTGGCTGGCGGTTCATCGAGGGCGACCCTTGCGAGTTCTTCGTCAAGCTGCGCTGGCGCCTCGTCGTCGCCTCCGGCTTCCAGCTCCGTTCGCGCAGCGATGAGTCGGATCCGCCGAGATATTGAGACTGCACATGAGGGCTGTGGGATCAGCGGACGCGAGTCGCGTTGTCTTCCCAGCCCCTAATGTGATGTATCTTGATCGTGGGTGGAAGGCGTTAGCCCGCATCCACAACCTCTTTGGCGGGGTTTACCCTCCATTTTAAGTTAATGGAGGTGATCTCCTCTCCGTCAAGGTCTTGGGGATCTCAGCACTTTCGGCGAGTGCTGCGTGGATAGCTCCTCCGACAGCGAAGATTCCTCCTCGGCGAGTGGCGAGGAGAAGCGGCGATGACGGCGGTGCGGGCCCAACTAGTTGTCGAGCGCCCGCTTGGCGTTACGGCGACCCCATCATCGCGTCGCCTGCTCCTTGAACTCCCGGTCGTCTCCTTGGCGCTGGCGTGGGGAGGCTGCGGAAGGAAGAGGATGGCGACAAGGCCGTCAAGTCGGTCTGGCGTGTAGTGCCCTCGACAGCGTCTTGGCGATCCTGCCGCCCGTCTTGAGCCCGCTTCGGCGCCGCCATCTCCGCCAAGCCCTCGGAAAGCCCGGGATGTTCTTTGGTGCCTTCGGCACCTGTAGCTCGCCTAGGCGCTCCGTTTGCCCTTCTCGCCTCCTTGACCTACCTCACGAAGAGGGACGGAAAAGGGATTACGGGCATCTTATCTTTTAACTTGTAAGCCTTGGGCCTTATCGCATTTAAAACTTGTAATCCTCTCTTTCATGTTTTTCATTCTCCACGGATTGTATCCGGTAGAATATTTTTAATGAAAAAGGGATGTTTGAGAAAGAGCGAAAAGGCTTATCGATACCGCAGCCACCGGCAACTCTGGCTTACCGCGGCCCGGCAACTACGGCTTACGCAGCCCTCGGCAACTCGGCTTGCGGGGCTTGGATCTTGGCGCACATTTCTTCTCTTCGCTGTTATTTCAGTTACGAGAACAATTTAGCTAGTGCCGCGATAAGTTATTATGTAATATACACTATCTTAGGCCATCAAATGCAATGTTATTTCCTTTACTCGATTTCTTCCCTTGTATGTTACTGCCCTCGCTTTTCAGGAAACTTGCGGTGCGAGGCACCCTTGCCTTGGCGCCCGAGTGCGGAACTTCAACAGCTTCTTTGGCGAAGTGCGCTACCGACAAGCAACCTCGTCGCGGACTAGCCGCAGCTCACTTAAGTTGTTGGCGGACTCGAAACAAAGTAAAGCGCGACCGAGTCACGATTTGGTTCCTCCGCGCTTTGGGTTTTCCATACAAAGTACTATCATTCGAGGAAGATAACTTAAAATTTAAAACTGGTCGTTTAAACTTAGCAACTTAGCTTTTACATTTGTCCATTTTCCGGCAAGGTGTAGCGCCCCGGATTCGATCTCGCCAGTGTCCGCCCAGTTATTCGCCGTCGTTGCCATGTCTTTTGCTTGCGTGTTGCATTTTCCTTGTCATCATTTGCATTTCATATCATGTCATCATGTACATTTCATTTTGCATCGTGTTACGTCTCATGCATCCGAGCATTTTTTTCCGTTGTCCGTTTTGCAATCCGGCACTCCTATGTCCTCCGGCGCCCTCTTTTACCTCATTTCGTGAGTGGCGAAAAATGTTCTCGGAATGGGTTGCAACTTGTCATGCGGTCTTATTATAGTGTAGATATGCGCCTGCCAAGTTTAAATCGCGTTCGAGTCCATTTGATAGCCCTACAGATTAAACTTATAAGCGGCATCGTGGCGGTTGACGTCCAGACGTTCTCGTTCTCCAAAACTATTGCCGGGCTGCCGTCCTCCCTCTCTTCTCAGCCCACAACCCGTCTACAACTCATCGCAGCCCACCTTGGCCAGCCCCCTCTCCTCGCGTTGGGCAACCGTCCGATCACGATCGGAGGGTCGAAAGCCCCAAAGCCCAAACCCTAGCCATCCCTGCCTTTATATGGACACCCTCATGCCATTTTGGGTAACCCCTAGCCCCCTCACCTACCTCTAGCCCTCTCCCTCCTCAATTTCCGCACGGACCTCTCCTCCTCCGCCACTTGGCGCCTTACCGCCTTGTGACCACCCAGCGCCACCGCCAAGTCAGCGCGCGCCCCGCGCCCGATCCTGCCTTCCACAGCGTCCTAGCAGCGCCTTCCCCCCGTGGCCGCCTTGAGCCAGGGCGAGCCCGCCTCGGGCCAGATCTGGGCCGGAGAAACCCAGCGCCGCCCGCCCTCGGCGCTTCGCCCGCCCGTCCTGCTCCCTCGCCCGACCGGTACCTCGTCGTTAAATCGCGGCATCCCGCGTCCGCCAGTCCGTCGCCGTCTTGCGTCCCTCCGCAACCCCCCCTTGCGGCGTCGCGCGGGCGAACCCGCCTCCTCATATCTCCCTTCTCCTCCTTCCTTCTCATACTCACCTCGGTCTCTCTCTTCTCCTCGCGAGCCGCCGCCGCCAGCCTGGCCATGCGCGCTTGAAGGCTCCCCGCCGCCGCCCGCCTTGAGCAGAACCCGGCCGCCGGATCCGGCTTCCCCTCACCGGATCTGGCCTCCTCCGGCCATCCCTCGCCCGCCGTCGGCTTCCCTCGTCCCTTGCGCCCGTTCACGCCTGCAGCGGCGGAAGGAAACGGCGATCTCGGCCACCCCTCCGCATGGGCCTCCGCTGCACACCTTGACTGCGCAGGCAACTCCCTCAACCCAAGTCGGCTGCCTCCTTCCCAGCGTGGGCCTCGGTCCGCTCCAGCCCAACCGGCCCCTTCTCACGACCTGGGCGAGCCCACGAGGTTGACTCCCCCTCTAAAATTCCACTAAGTCCTATTTCTGTTAATTTTTTGTTGCATTTTCATTGCATCGTAACTCTGTCACCGTTGCTCCGTTTTGTGCGTATAATATGTCAAAAATGTTACGCCTCGGCGAGTAGATCATTCATCTCATTGCATCATTTTCATTTGAGCTCATCTTGATGCCCGAAATTCTATTAGAAGAGTGCTATGTGATGTTAGTTTCTGTTTCCTAACAGAACATGCACTTTTGTTATTTTGCTATGATTGATGTGTGCACCCTATGGACTTGAGTCCTACATGTGTTTTGTAATATGCCATGCCATATTTCAGGGGTATATGCCATGTATTTTTGTGATCTATGTGGTGACTAGCACAAGCATGCAAACTAGGTGTCTTGATGTTGCTGATTTCAGCCTGTTTTCTTGATATTTTCATGCCATGTTAACTTGATGCTTCTGAGAGATCCATGCATATTTTGAGATACTTCAGTAAGGATGTTTTGTTATACATGTCTTGCTCTATCCATCCATGCCCTTTGTTGCAATTATGGAGTGCCATAGCTTGAGTCAATCGAGGCTCTACTTTTGCTATAAAATGTTTCCTATCATATTGTTTACATGTTATTCAATTTTGCCAAGGTTGTTGTAGTTGATCCTTGCATGCTATGATGTTGTTCTTGCCATGTATAGCTTCTATGCCATGTCTTCTTACTGTTAGTTGCCTTTCCGTGCCATGTTTTGCTCTGTGGTGAGTTGTTCAAGCTCACCAACATGCCTACTGTCGTTGTTTCGCCATGTGTGAATCTGTAATATAACTTGCCATGTTTCCATGGGTGCCATCATATTTTTGATCCTTTTGGCTTATGGTCAGTAAGGGACTTTTGTTCTATGCTTTGAGTAGATTCATGCCATGCCTTTGCTTGCCATGATAAGTTCCTGTAGCATATTGTTTGATAGCTCTAAACATTGCAACTTTGATGTTATTACGCCAAAGTCTGCAGCTGTTATTATTTGCAATCTTGCCATGTGTTTTTGAGCATGTTCTTGTTGTTTTGGAGATAGATCAGTGTTCATGTTTTGTAATGTTTTACCTGTACATCATGCCCATGCCTTTTGTTCTCATGTTGGGGTGCTGTAGCATGTTGTTT
>JAHIAM010003020.1:0-45517 GCA_021605205.1 Aegilops longissima
TACCTCAAGTTTTCTATTGTTCCGAGAGTACTTTGTGCCTACTGCCTAGCAGTTCCTTACTACATGAATACCCTCAAATAAATACTCGCACTTGTCGAGTATCCGCCATCCTCGTTGTTCATGTGTTACACAAAATTCTTCAAAATACTATTCGATCTTCCGAGAATCCTCGGAGCCTTTGGCTCTTGAAATTTTGCTTGCTCGCATTATGGTTAATCCCATAAGTCTCAGAGTCATATTGACATCCCTTGTCATTATCATTTTGAGTCTGTTGACTCAATATGTTTGCATAATACCGCAATCATCATTGATTCTTATAAATTACCTTTCGCTGAGCTGCCATTCTTTAACTCGAATTGGTTCTCGATCAATCCAATTGCCGCTGATTGTACCCTAAGGCTATTCAACTTATCCACCCCTAAATCGAGCATTGCTTCGATCCCTTGATTTGGAAATCATAATTCCTTTGCATTTGACAATTGAGTTAGTCATTGTTTCTATAATCTGATCTCCTTGCATTCTTCTTCCTCTAGTTAAGCATCGATGCTCACGCTGCACTTTGTGGGCCATCAGTCCATTGTTGGATTTTATCCACAAGATCCTTCATATTCAATAACTTTGTGAGACCTTCCCCGATACATAATGCCTTTGGTAAATTGTATCCTCTGCTTTGTCAACCATGCTCTACCTCCGAGCTTGAGTTATTTACCCTTGGAGTTGATGGTATACGCCCTAAGATGCCTTGGTGGGTTGAAACTATGCCCTCCTTAATATGTGTGAACTCGAAAGTTTTCACGAGTCATACTCTTCTGGTATTTGCCGATAAAATTTCAACGCTATAACTTCATCGAAACGAGAAGTGAATGAAAGGGTATGCATTGGAAAAGTGGAGTCGACCTTGAACCTTATGCTCATGCCCATGGACACGATGTAGATCTTATCATTAAAGCTTCTCTTAAATAATTATTCCTTTGGTATAAGTTCATCTTATATCAGGATCTAGCCTTTCAAATCGTGGTTCCACCATGTTCTCTTTTAAATACCATTTCTCGTGCAAGTTTTAGCACTTGTCTTCAGAGAGCAATACCCGGTCCAACCTCTACTTTGATCTCACATCGAGTATTACCCCGGTATCTCGAGATTAGCATGGAACTGCATAACTTCTTATGAGTTCTTCATCTAGTGCTACCTTCCCACCGATTCAAATTTTCACGGGCTCGAGTTATTAAACACTCAAGGACACCGATAACTGAACCAAGTCCGCACTACAGTTCAACAACTCTTCAAGAAGCTTTATAAGTACGAAGTTTGAACTGATCACACCATTCCTAGCCTGTTTGGCTATATCATTGTCGTGATGATTCTAACTGTGCTACCTGGTCCTTATTCTCGAGCACCAATTTGCGATGATAGCTAAGCTTACGCCGATTTTCCTCGCCATACCCTTTCACCTTAAACAACAAGCTTGAGTTCGAGTTTGTGTCGAATCGTGGTTCCAATAACCTCTTGCTTCATCATTCCTTTGACTTGATATCGTCACTGATTGATTACATCTGCATGAAATCTCTCGACAATTGTGTCGTGATGATCATCAACCTTATGAGCTCTTCCAAGAATTCAATTGAATTCATGATGGGTAATACCATCCTTCCCCCTCGATGATTCCTGTTCTCATCGACCACTTTATTGCCTTCCGCTCAACACAAGTTGTTCGTGTTTTGTGTAAACCTTGAGATCCCTGCTATCCAGCATTTGTTCTTCTTTACCTTGGAGTATTACCATCTGTTAATATCAAGGATGTTGTGAGGACTGCTCCACCTCTTAAGAAATTCTTGGTATTGAGATGCTTCTCACCATCACCATTCTTTCTTGGTCCCCGTGTTGCTTCCAACCGGTGTACCAACAAGTGAACGGTGCTGTTTGAATTCTACCCTTTTAGCAAGCCTCTTGCTTTGATGTGAAATTCTTAGACTATCGATTATTGAATCACCATTCTGACATTGGTCGTGCAACCCAACCCATCGGGCGCACCTTTCAACCAATGTTTACTTGTGTATGTTTTCCTCGAGCATACTTCCTCATATCATTTGATCCGACAAATGTTATCTCCTTGTTCACTTAAATGTGGGAGTCTATCTTTTGGGAATCTCGTGAATTGCCGCTGAGTTCACCGACACCTCCTTGCCCTCTCCTTGTGTTAATGATGGACTCTTGTTAACGGAAATCACTTCATAGTTCCTTTCCACCGAGAATCTTACATTGTCATCTCGTCAATTTGCGTTGCACCTTTCTTCTCGGTATCCTAAGCCCGAGGTATCCTGACACCAATCGGATCTGAAACTCGGTCAGCTATGATGGTTGGGACAACTTTCCAAGAGTTATGATGTTGATCCTTTGATGACCTGGTAGCATGATGTCATGCCTAGCACCCCCCCCCCCCGGCTGGAGGACCTATCATTATAGTTTCCTTTTCAGCAAGGTTATCCGTTCATCCATGAGGAAATGGTAAGACTTATTCTACCAGTTATTCCTGATGAATCCTTCGTGATTCCAAAGTCTGATCTTCACCAAGGCCATGTCAATGCTATCTCAAGCATGTCTGTGATACTTGATTTTCAACAAGAACATTCAAGCCCAAGGCTAAATGTTTCTTGCTCAAGTATCCGAACACCGCTTGTATGGGTAATGTCATGAAATTCTCTCCCTTACCTAAAGGGTTTTCTACATTATATCCTGTCATGGGTATCATGCTCGCTTATCCTTGGTAAGGGTATATCCTGAAATATGTGTTTAAACACATTTTCCTTTCCATTGTTTCTTTAATATGATAATCATATTTTACTTTCCATTGGTTGTTTGAACCTTTCTTGGGATATATATAATCTAAGCAGTGATAATCCTCGCTTAGGTAAGCACCTCGTTGTACCACTGTAAGTAAGACCCTATTACTATTTGTTGATGACATTCCGTAACCACCGGCGGACGAGAACCTTGCCTATTGGTCCGCCTCGCTCAACGAAAGCAGGAAAATGGTTCTTCGCCCTCGCCTTGGTACCTATGTTGTTGCCGACATGACCTCGACTCTCCTCCGACTTGCCTTGCTTACATGATCGTGATGTCAACAACCTTCTACTTTTAACCACATGGTGGGCCCATAACCCACAGGTCATGTGGATCGAAACCTGACCGTCCTGTACACCCCGATTTCCAAAGTTATTCCTTGCACGTGGCCTCGTATGTAATTCACGGGCCACCGCCATAGTGATCTATTCTGGTATCGACGCGATACTTACTCTCGCTACTCAACCCCTTCTCACTCGTTCAGCTTCGAGCCGCTACTCTACCCGCTTGAGCCTATTATGGTACCTTCGCACTTACTCGAGGTATTTCATATGTTCAACTCGAGATAATCTTATACTAATTCATGGGTTAGCCCAGATTGTTTCCCTTAAGAGCATTATGTCGAGTGAGCTGCCCTTATCTTTCGTAAGTAACGATGGAGTTCCCAAGAAATGATGACCAGTTATCATGATGCGTCGGAATAAAGGATTGAAGACATCAACGAAAGGGATTAACTTCTTCGAGGAGATCCGTTAGAATTTCGTAACCAGACATTCCCCCTTACTTCCTCTTAAATCTCGGACGAGATTTCTTGTAGTGGAGGAGAATTGTGACGCCTGGGTGATTACGCCACAGTAATCCTGCTAATGAGGACACGCCACCCCGCCATCGCTAATAATCTCGCTCGGTTCAAATTTTCAAATTCAAAATTTAAATATTGTCAAACATCAAAAGTTTTCAAACATCAAAACAAAATGTTCGGTTAGTGCCAAATATTACATAGGTAATTATAGTAAAGAAAACACAAATTTATAAAATACTTATATGCCCTAAGTTGAATTAAAACAGTAAAAGAAAATAAATAAAAGGAAAAGGAACAAAACAGAAAGCAAAAGGAAAAGAAAAAGGAAGGACCCCTCCTCCCCCTGGGCCGAATGGCCCAGTTAGCCAGCAGGCCATCAGGCCAAAAGGCCCAACCAGGCCGCCCCCTCACTCCACCATATCCCCCGGTCAAACCCTAACCCTCACCCGATCCCCATCTAGATCGGACGAACCCCTCCCACGACTCCCTTTCCCCCACGCCGCCAAGACGCCTTCCCTTCGTTCAGATCGGGCAGAGGACCCGCTTCTCTCGCCGCCTGGCCACACCCAAAGGCCTCCGCAACCTCGCCGGGCGCCCCACTCCCCACAGCCCTTCCCCGATCCAATCGGATCGGGCCGACGCCGCGCCCTATCGCCTGGCCGGCCTCGCCCCGACCCCCGCAGCCTCTCCCGCGACCACCCCTCCACTCTCGACGCCGGCGCCGCCGCCTCCTCCTCCTCAAGCCCGCCGCCTGCAGGCCGCTCAACCCCATCGCTGACCACCATTGCCGCTGCTTGCCGCCGCAGCCCGAGCCCCCTCCTCGCGGAACGCTGCCCCAACACCTCGACTTGCCGCCTCGATAACGAAAGCACCAACATCCCGACGCCGACGCTGCGCTCGCCGCCGCCACCCGCTGCCTCGACCACGCCCCACCGGACGGCCTCTCATCTCCGACGCCGCCGCCCCTGCCCTCCACCTCACGCCATCGCTTCGCCCCTACGCTCCGATGTGAGCGCCCCATGCTTTCTCTCCTCCTTCCTCGCCAAGGCTCACCTCACGCCAAGGCTGCTGCTTCGCTCACCTGACCTCCCGCCGCCTTCTGCGCCTCAGGCGCAGGCCAGGCTCCTCGGCACGCGCCTGCCTGCCTGCCCTGCCTCCTCCTCAGACTCCCACTCCGCGGCGCGCGCTGCTGCCCTGCCTGCTTCTCAAGGCTGGCTGGCGACGCGCCACACGCCTGGCTGGTTCTCACAGTCACTGGCCTCGCCTGAAAGCCTGGCTTGCCTTTGGCCGGGCGCCTTAGCGCTTCAAATACCAGGCTCACTATGGCCATGGGTTTATGACAACGGGTCCCCCCAAAACGTTAAAAAAATGATATAAAAAAGAATAAAAATATATATTAATTAATTAATTAACTAAATTAATTAATCTAATTAATCTTGTTAATTAACGTGTTAACTACCTAATTAGTCTAACCAAAACTGTTAGTTAACTAGATAACAATGACAGGGTTTCACTTTCTGCTGACCAGTCAAACGTTGACTGGTCAACAGGGACCCCCTGACCCACCTGTCAGCCTCTATGCTGCTTTGCTGTGTACACTTTGTGTGTGCACGTAGCAATTTAATCTTTATTCTCGAATTAGTTTTAATTACAATATATCAATAAAACTTTAGAAAATCATAGAAAATAAACCGTAACTCGGATGGAAAAACTTTGTACATGAAAGTTGCTCAGAACGACGCGACGAATCCGGATACGCAGTCCGTTCGTCCGCCACGCACCCCTAACCTATCGAACCTGCAAACTTTCCTCTCCGGTTCATCTGTCTCGACAGACGTCTCGAACCGGAAAACTTCCTGATGTTTCTTCACAAGACGCTTAGCGCCATGCTAGAACACGACTAGCTCGGCTCGTTGTCCTTTTGCACTTGCTCGCTATGTATTTACTGTTTCTTCCCTCTTCTCTCCAGAGACCCCGAGACCGATGTCGATGTGCTCGCGGATCGACTACGCCACCGACGACCTCTCTCTTGCCGTGAGCAACCAGGCAAGCCCCCTTTGATCACCAGATATCGCTTACTCTTCTCTATACTGCTTGCATTAGAGTAGTGTAGCATGTTACTGCTTTCAGTTAATCCTATACTGCTGCATAGCCTGTCCTTGTTACTACTGTTGTTACCTTACCTGCAATCCTATATGCTTAGTATAGGATGCTAGTGTTCCATCAGTGGCCCTACACTCTTGTCCGTCTGCCATGCTATATTATCGGGCCGTGATCACCGGGAGGTGATCACGGTATATACCATATACTTTACACTATTACATTACCTCGTGGTACTGTTCGGAGATGGGGCTGAAAGGACGGGTGGCTCCATCCCTGTAGAGGTGGGCCTGGGTTCCCGACGGCCCCGATCGATACTTTGTATGGAGCGAGCAGGCAGGTTGAGACTACCTGGGTGAGAGGTGGGCCTGGCCCTGTTCGGCGCTCATGGGTTACTTAACACGCTTAACGAGGTCTTGGTATTTGATCCGGTTGGCTACAAGCTTATACGCACTAACCATCTACGCGGAGTAGTTATGGGTATCCCGCCGTGGTATCAGCCGGCACTTCAGACGTCACGACGAGCGCGCTACCGGATTGGACCGGAACGCGATGGGCTAGGTCTTCTTCCCGTCACAGACGAACGCAGTGTGTGCTCGTGGCGATGGGCCCAGACCTCGCGCTTAGGTTTAGACCGCGTGTTGGCCTCTCCGTCGCGCCTAGGTGGGCTGCGACGTGTTGATCTTCCGCGGCCGGGCATGACCCAGGAAAGTGTGTCCGGCCAAATGGGATCAAGCGTGCTGGGTAAGATGGTGCACCCCTGCAGGGAAGTTAATCTATTCGGATAGCCGTGATCTTCGGTAACAGGACGACTTGGAGTTGTACCTTGAGCTTATGACAACTAGAACCGGATACTTGATAAAACACACCCTTCCAAGTGCCGATATAACCGTGGTCGCCTCGCCGTGGATATGAGCAGGGGATTGCCGGGTAGGATTATTGCTATGTGATGTTACTTGGAGGACTTCCGTTGTCCTCTTCTGTCTGTCGCAAGACCGGTGTCCAGAAGCGTAGTCTTCGTTAAGACTAGCTATCCCCCTCTTATTCTGGCATTCTGCAGTTCAGTCCACTGATATGGCCCTTTACACATATATCCATGCATATGTAGTGTAGCTCCTTGCTTGCGAGTACTTTGGATGAGTACTCACGGTTGCCTTGTTCCTCCTTTTTCCCCTATCTCTACTCGATTGCTGCAACCAGACGAGGGAGCCCAGGAGTCAGACGCCGCCGCCTATGACGACTACTACTCAGGAGGCGCCTACTACTACGCAGCAGCCCACGACGACGCACCAGGAGTGACCTAGGAGGATCCTGCAGGAGGCCTGCTCCTCTTCGATCTGTATCCCAGCTTTGTGCTAGCCATCTTATGGCACCTTGTTTAACTTATGTCTCAGATCAGATATTGTTGCTTCCGCTGACTCGCCTATGATCGAGCACTTGTATTCGAGCCCTCGAGGCCCCTGGCTTGTATTATGATGCTTGTATGACTTATTATATTTGTAGAGTTGTGTTGTGATATCTTCCCGTGAGTCTTGATCTTGATCGTATACATTTGCGCAGCATGATTAGTGTACGATTGAATCGAGGGCGCCACACATGGGACGGCTTTCATTGAATAATTTATCCTTAGCTTTTCGCTTCTTGTTCCTCCTTCTCATGACTCCTCATGCGCTGCAATCTCCTTTTTTGCGCCTTGGTCAGACCGAAGGACACCACTTAGGCTGAGTATATTTTGGATCCTCGACTTGGCCTTGCTTATGCTAGCTTCATGATCATTAGCCATGGGGCCTTGCTGGACCGCAGCCACATCTTTATTAGAATCAGCCGGATTATCAAAATAATCGGCTCTTTGATTATTAATTTTTAGTGCCTATCATAATAGTTTCACCACTAGCATTCTTCTTATTTTGTTTGCTAGGCTCTGAAATTTCAGCACTTGGTGATTTGGCACGCCACACTTGCCGGTTGACCCTTTTTTGATTATCTTGCATTGGCCGATTGACACCATTGCTCAAACGTCCTCGTGTGGGATAAGAAAGCCTCTCATGAACGGGCCTCCTTGGTTCTGCCCAACCCGGATGAAAAGCATAAGGGGCCATTGGGGGCTGCCCCCATCCTCCATTGAAGCCTCCCATGTAGTATGCCGCATAGGGGGGCGGTGCCATCCATGGTCTTGGTGCCCATGACCCATATGGCCTTGTGTGATGATGAGATTCTTCCCTCGGAGGTGATCTTGAGTGCTTCAAATTTGATGACTGGTTAGAGCTAGAAACGGCCGCTTGATTGGCATACTTGGACAACAACATATCAAAAGTTGGCTTGATTCTCTTGCGCTACATTTTAGCTTCATTCGTCTTCCACTTGCCAACCTCTGGACTCTTGGGCTTAACAAATTTGACATGAGTGTTCTCTTGCACTTGTGATTGCCCCCCGAGTGTAGGATTCTTGATGGTGATCTTGATTACCTCCTTGCCACCGGGTTGCTTGTCAAGCACAACTTGTCTCCCCAAGACCTTGTTGCTCTCGTCATTTTTCCTGGGCTCACCAATGACAATATTATTTTTATTAGCTGATTCGCTATGTTAAATAATTAACATCTTCTTCCCTCCAAACTGTGGTGTTCATTGGGAAAGGCTGCTTATCAACTTGCATTTCAGAAAAATTCAATCATCCGTCATTAATGGCCGATTGTATCTGTCGTTGAAAAACATTACAATCATTAGTAGCATGAGAAAAAGAATTATGATACTTGCAATAAGCACGCCGTTTCAGCTCTTCGAACGGCGGTAAAGTATGAGATATTCTAATAATCTTGGCTTGCAACAAAGCATCAAATATTCTATCACACTTAGCAATGTTGAAAGTAAATTTCATCTCTTCATCGCGATTCTTATGAATCAGCTTTAAATCATTGCAAGTAAATGGTTTGGCCTTAGATGGCCAAACAAATTCAGCAGCATAAATATCACCCTCATCGTCCGAGTGGTCACTATCATACTCAACCATATTCATTTTAGGACGATCAGTTTTATATCTATGCACCTCTTTAAGATCTTTGCTTCGGCTTTCTTGAGCCAAAGCCCTTTGCAAGACTTGGTTGATATTTAAAAACTCATGTCCTTCTAGCCTTTCTCTAATGTGAGTTCTCAAACCACTAAGCACAAGATCAGCCAAATCTATCTCGGTTATCACCAAACTATAGCACCGGTTTTTTGTATCTCTAAATCTCTTGACGTAATCGGAGACCGATTCATCATGCTTTTTTCTAACCGATGTAAGATGTGACAACTTAAGCTCATTATCACCACTATAAAAATGATCATGAAACTTTTGTTCCAAGTGAAACCATGTAGTAATAGAACCAGGTGGTAACGCAGAAAACCACGAGAAAGCAGTACTGGTTAAAGATAAAGGAAAATAACGTAATCTCCACTCATCTCGTGAACTTACCTCGCCTAATTGTGCCAAGTACTGACTAACATGCTCCCAGGTGGTTTTCGTGTCTCTCCATTAAACTTAACAAAATCTGGAATTTTGTATCCCGGAGGGCATTGAATTGCATCAAAGTATTCTGGATATGGCTTTTGGTAACACGGTTCCTTGGTAACTCAACTCCAAAATTCTCTCGAGCATCTTAGCCATCTCCTCTAAGATTAGCTAGACCATCATCCACGGTGGGCGATGCTTGTGGCGGAAGCATAGGAGGAGTAGGGTTAGTAGTTGCAGGTGTGAATTAGAGATGCATGCCAATTGTAATTCGGCAGTGATCTAACAGTTTTTGCTCTTGTAGGTAGGGTTTGGTTCGGCATCACCACCGAACTTGGCATACTCATGATAGGATTAATGGGTGCAGCAACAATTTGATTTGTGGGGCTAGGATAAAAATTCATCGGCATGGGGGGCGCCGATGAAATAGGTAAAGTTGGACTAGGGATTTCTGCGGTAGCAGGCACACCAACATTACCACTGGATGATTGAGGCACACTATTTTTAGCATTACTATTTTCCAAGAAAATTTGGTATAAAAGATTATTGCTATCAGTAATGCGACTATCAATTTCAGCCCATACCTTAGGAGAGAAGGTATTACTTACAGAGGGTTTAACATGTTCATCATGAAGAGGTGGAAACTTGATTTCTCCAACCGGAGTGATATTGCCTTGATGATCCTTTTTGAACTTAGCAAGGAACTCATGCATCTCCTTCTCTTCACGCGCCTTCTTGTACTCCTCATAAGCTTGGCGATGTTCCTCCGATAACTCCTCAAAATTGGGCTTGATTATGTTATCAGCGTCGATTTCCGAGGGCTTGGGAATCTTGTCGTTGCCAGACATGATGGATGATGATGATGCTTGATCTTGCCCCCAGCGGAGTCGCCAAAAAGTGTGTTCGCACACGAACACGCCACGTACCCGACGCCGGGTGGTGCACCGCAGCTCACGTCGAACGAGTCTCACCGGAAGCGCGATTCGCAAGTCGACCGACGAGAGCTTTTGAAGACCAAACCCTACACTCCCGGAGGGACCTGTCGGGAGTGCGGCGGCTATGGCTGCCCTAGGTCGGTCAAGCCGCTTCTAGAGCCTCGGTATTCGCAGCTCTCCAACACGAAGAACGACGAAGAACGAGGGAGCAAGAACGAGGGAGGAACAAAACGAGATGAAAAAGTTGTAGATGCGCTTATGATTGTGTGTTGTACAATCGGCCGCCACCTCTCATCTATTTATGAGGCGGCGGACTTCCAGACAAGAAAAGGACTAAAATTCCGCCCAAAACATCAAAACCCTAACCTAACTTGGACATGAATCTTTGGTAATTTCTCGACCAACTCGGTCTCACCAATTGGTTCATTTCGTCCCACCGAGTGAACGCTACAACTCTCTGTATCCTTCTGTAATTTTTCGGATCAACTCGGTCTCACCGATTATTTTATGCCGGTCCTACCGAGTCAACATTGCCAACTCTCTGGTAAATTTTCGGACCAACTCGGTCTCACCTATCAAAACAACTCGGTCTGTCCGAAATGACTTTGCAGCTTCTGTTTCTGACCTTGTTTTGCCTCCACAGGTTGCATACGACCTCGGATTAAGACGATTTTTATATCAAAATCGACCGTTTCGACGAGACGAAGATAACTCGAGTTGATCATTTTTCCATATGAGGACATCTTAATTGGGTTTCCAGCTATTCTTTAATCTGGTGCAACATGAGCATATCTGAACTTGTCATAACTTTTGCATCCGAGCTCCGTTTTAGACCATTTTCATATCCATCTTGATCTTCTCGAAAAGATCCATCCCGTGGTGACCTCCAATCATAAGTTTGAATTAATCTTGACATAGCTTAAAGAAACGTTTACCATTGTGCCACTTTTGAGCGTCAACACAGGCCTCGATGCTAGTCGCACACTTATACGATGCTGCCTCCTAACATGCACATGGTTAGTAGATACAGTACACTATATCGGTGATATTGGTTGTCGTTCCATAGGACGGAAGATAATGTTAGCACGCCGAGCAGGAAAGTGTCCACGACAAATGGTATGATTTTTAATTTATCTTCTGCTGCCTTGTGTACGTGGGAGTATTGATCGTAGCAGACTTCCGGAAGTGGTGAAGCACCATCCGTTGATGTAATGTTTTTATGTGGGAAAATGTCGATGAAAATTTGGGCCAGGCAATCACGCTTGGATCTTTGTTTCATTCCGTTCTTGTGGAGTGATCACGCAAGCTTGATCCGTGTACAAAAATTCGCATGCGAGACTTTAATTATTTTATATATTCTACATGATTTTTTAAGTAACTAGACTTTATTTCTCATATAATGGTTATATCATTTACAAGGAAATGGGAAATAAAATCAGGGCTAACATCATCCCAAGAACCAACAGATCTAGTAGTGAAGGAGTGTCTTGGTAACTCGTCAGTCACCTGCTTCACTCCTCTGAAACATTGTTTGAAAGATAACTTTGAGAAACCGAGAGATAGCAGCTTACATTCGACAATAACGGCGGCATCAGGTCCCAAATATTCATCCATCAAATTACCTGATTTAACTGCAAAGGAGTTATCCGATTCCACTTCTACCAAATTTGCATCCCATACTTGCCAGAAGGAACATATCATTTCTGATTGCTAATAGCTCAGCAGCATCAATGCCGCATACATGCGGGAAGAATCAGGATGCTGCAGGAATGAAATGGCCACGATCTACACGTAGAACTGTATACTACCTCCCGACAGTGTGTCTGCATGAGAAGATGCGCTGACATTTACCTTCACCACACCATGAGGGGATTTTTTCCACATATGATTACCAGTCCTCGCTGGCAACTTAGGCATAAAAAATCGGATATACTTTGTTGCAAGGACTTTAATTGACATCACTGTTTTATCTGGGCCTGGATGTCCACTTATTTCACAAGCTGACGTTGCTTCCACCATAGAAACCACGCTGCAACTGTTGCCAGTTCTTCCATCGGGAGACCATCGATTGTCTCTGTAAGTTTGAGCAGTATTCTACAGGAAGTTTGTACATGTATTCGATACAAGTTTTGTATATTGATAGGGAATTTGGAACAAAAAATTGTGTATGATTGTGGAAGCTGCCAAATCGTGTGCCATCGCAGCCTCAATTTCTACATAGCCATCCCCTAAAGCGTGCAAAAACATAGCCGAGAGAATTAAAGAACAAAATAACATGTAAAAAGATATATGTTGTAATGAAAAAAAAATTATAAGGTGCTGATAAGTTATGAACAGTTCTAAGATGAAACTGAGACATGAAGTGTTACGTACTCCCTCCGTTTCTTTTTAGTCCGCATATAAGGTTTGGTCAAAGTCAAGCTTTATAGAGTTTGACTAACTTTATATTAAAAAATATAAACATTCACAATATGACATAAATATATTCAGATGCACCATGAAACGTATTTTCATAGTATATAGTTTTAGTATTGTAGATGTTCATAACTTTTTCTATAAATTTGGTCAAATTTTGTGTAGTTTGACTTTGACCAAATCTTATATGCAGAGTAAAAAGAAACAGAGGGAGTACAAAATGCATGTATCCGATCCAAGTTTTGTGTAACGGTATATGATTATGGGATAAATATGTATGGATATCTACAGATCCGACTATGTATCTCATGTTCTGTTGAATTCTAGATTTGTTGATGTAGCGAATCAACATTTGGTTGGATGGTTAGGATGACACTGGTATTCCTCAGCCCACCAGAGTTCAAGCCCTAGACTTGATATTGGTGCTCACGTGTTCCTGAACTTATTTCAAGCTTTTGGCATAGTGTGTCCGACACTCGGGCGGCTGGAGTGCGGTATTATAGCGGTGTCATGGGAAGGAGTGCTCTTAGCCAGGCCTCTGGGATGTAGTCATATTGATGAAACTCGTTAACAAATCTCGGTGTCGTGCTTGTGTGATTGCTTGGTCCTCGAATGATTAATGGTGGCTTGGGTTTATTCTAACAAAGCCTCGTTACATCCACAACCATCAGGAGTTTGGTCCAACTAAGCATACAGTCCAACAATGTAGGGCTCGGAAGAAGGGCTCTCAAGAGGATGTAGTCGGCGAAGGACAAAGAAACAACTTACTCCCTCCTTTCTTGAAAGAGTGTACTTCCAACTTTGTTGGAAAGTCATTTATTTTATATTTGACCATATTTATACAATAATACATCAACATTTATGCCATCAAATTAGTAGCATTAGATTCATGAGAAAATATATTTTCATCATATATCTATTTGATTTCACAAACATTGATATATTTTTGCACAAACTCGATGAAACTTTAAGATAGTTTGACCCTCCAACAAAGTTGAAAGTACACTCTTTTAAAGACGGAGGAAGTATGATGAAGGTCACAAGGACTCGCAAGATGCTGCATGTGGATACCCTGACGAGAAGGATGTCCGCTGATTTTTGCTTGGGTGGGGAGACCAATCGGATCCGAAGGTCAGGAATCAGGAAGCCAACATGGAAGCCCGACTATCCCCAAATACCTGAACTGGTCGGAGATGCCCATTACCTTTGACCGGTCAGATCATCTGCCTCATCTGTCGTACCCCGAACGTCAAGCTCTTGTGGTCGATCCACTTGTCAACAGATTTCGACTGCAAAACGTATTGATGGATGGAGGAGCTGGAGTGAAATTATTATATGCATGTACTTTGGAGAAAAAGATAATTCCCCGGCTGAGGCTGTGGCCCCTTGCATCCGAGCCAAACCACTTGGGCAGGTCGTTTACGGCGACGAGAAAATTTTCCACAAGGCTTCCTTGTCCTTCCAGGTGGTTGACTTCAAGAGTGAGTACCACACCATTCTTGGCCCGATATACACAAATTTAATGGCATGTCCGTGCTATGTGTACTTGAAGATCAAAATGCCGGGTCCCAAAGGAGTGATCACAATCCTTGACAACCCAAAGCATGCAAAAAATATTGCGAACAAAAATGGAAACTTGGCAGACACCACTGCAGCCGAAACGTAATTTGTTTCTTATAAGCTTGTTGTTACCCCAACTGAGATGCCTCAGGCTAAGAGACTGACTCTAGATTCGTCCTTCAAACCAACAACGGGCGCCAAGAAAGTTCAGGTGCACCCCCACGACCCAACCAAGACGGCTGAGATTGCTGATGACGTCTATCCCAAATAAGAAAGGATTTTTTTTGTTTTTGCCACTTTAGGTTTTGCCGAATTTCATTATGTCACTCTAGCTTTTGACATTTCAATTTTGCCAATCTTAAGTTTTGACAATACATCACGATTGCTATTCTATGGCAAAAACGAAATTTTCAGAGTGTCTATTGTGATACATCGTCAAAAGTTCAGAGTGGCAAAAGCGAAACGAAATTATTTTTCTTTTGCCACAGAATTGAATGGCGATTGTGATACATTGTCAAAAGCTAGGAGTGATAGAAGTGAAATGTCAAATGTTAAGAAAAGAGACCAACCAGAGCTAAACTAGCATGTTGGCATTTTTTTATAGAAGAAAACTCCGTGAGCACCAAACGCTCAAGCCGAGACTTCAACCCTGGTGGGTTGGCTGCGAACTCCCGCGCCTTGCCAACTAAGCTACGCCCAGTTCTCGAAATGTCAAATGTTAGAGTGGCATAAGGAAAATTGGCAAAATCTAGAGTGGCAAAAACAAAATTTTCACAATAGGAAATAGAGCTCGTTGGCTTCCTCCGTGAGAATTGTGATATCTTTGCATGACCTACCTCAACATGCATCCATGCACAGAAAAGCCATGCATTATTTTTTATTCTATTTACTTTAAAAAAATATTATATAACTATACATGATCAAATATAATAAGTCGTATGTATTTTTAATATTGATGAATTTCATGAATCTAAATATTATATTTCACACAATAAAATTTAATTTAAATATATTGCAACCGATTCCCATGACAACGCACTGGGTATCATCTAGTAATAAAGAGACATGATGCCTATGTTTTGGAAAAATAGGGGATGAGAAGAGAGGAACTCAGTTCGAGTCTTGTCCGGTCCATGAGCGAGTCGGTCTGAAGGAAAACGTAAACGAGCCGGCAACTGTCATCGCCCATTGACAAGCACCGTGTTTCTTTCTACCAAAAATCTCAAATTTTATATAATTTTTAAATAATTTTGCAAAATCAGTCAAAAAGGAAAAAAGATATTAGGTGCTGCAATATGAGAAAATCTCATGGTATACCAAAATTATTTTTCTGCTAAAAAGAATCATTTCTCTATATGTAAAAAATGTTCACACGTATAAAATAGTTTGTCTAATTCACATCTAGATGTTTTCTAAGTATGTCACATCTAACCTTCCACAAATAACGCAGCAACCAGGGCCGGCTCTATGATTTTGAAGGCCCCGGTGCGAACCCGACCAGTGGGCCCAATAGAGAGAAAAATCCAATTTGATACATGAAAATATAAAATTGCTATAAAATCATAAAACTAATATTTCTTTAGTAGAATCAAGCATATGTTATTTTCCATGTCTTTGTTCCAAACCAAGTATCATGGAAGTTACAAGCAGAAAAAACATATAGAAATAGCATGCTAACCTCCAGTGATTATGTGAAACGAGACTTTCGTGCATTTTTTGACGCAAAATCATCAATGAGAGTGTCAAGATCAATACTATCCAGCATATTCTTCTCAATGCAGCACATGGCCAATCCATTCAATCTTTCTTGAGACATCGTTGACCTCAAATAATTTTTCAATAGTTTCAATTTTGAGAAACTCCTTTCAGCTGATGCAACAGTCACAGGTACGGTCAAAAGGATACGATAAGCAATTGAGACATTTAGATAACAATCCGCATCTCTAACAAACTCAAATATCTGATCCGCTGACATGAATGTGTTTGGCAATGTCATCTGCAGTACTTTTAGTTCAGAAACGAAATCATCTAGATCGACATCTGCTGACTTACCATGAGTGAATTTGTTGACAAAATTAGTGCAACATCTTCTTAGATCATTATCACCCAAGGACTTCAACTCTTTCGAGTTGAACAAGAAACCAAATATGCTCCCAAATTTCTTCAGTTCCTCAAATCTAGTAGTTAGGGAAGCAATTGCAACATCAATCATCACCAAAAAGTATTTAACTCTAAATGATTCCACCTCACTTGCTTGCGTTTCTTCATTCTGGTTATTTTCGTCATTGCCACTAATTTCATCAAACTGTCTTTTTCTAGTAATACGTCTCTTGACAGGAAACAAAGGTTGTACACCCATGTCAATTGCAATAGATCTCGCAATATCCAGACTAGTTGCAAAGCCGTCATTTCTGTACTTCTTAAAATATGAGATGGCACCTTCAATCTGTTTAAGAGTAACATCAATGCACACAAACTTAGACTGCAACTTCTTACTCACCATGTTTACAGTGAACAAAATGTCATGCCAAATGACCATGCCAAGTAAAAATTCAAATTTCTCAAGTGCGCTAGCCAAAGATTTTGCATCGCTCTTAGTCTTGGCGTCATCGGTAGAAGTTCTCTTCAATTCCAGTAATGCTTTTCTTAACTCGGGCGCTTGATATCTGATAGCCTGAACACTCTTTATTCGACTCTCCCATCGAGTGTTACACAAAGACTTAACTGTCATTTTTGGAACATGATCAAGCAATAGCTGCCATCTTTTAGTAGAGCTTGAAAACAATATATAAATTCTTTGCACAACACCAAAGAAGGTAATAGCTTTACCGCAAGATTTTGCCATATCACTAAGAGTAAGGTTCAGGCTATGACAAGCGCATGGCATGAATAATGCTCTTGGATTAGTTTCAAGTAGTCTGCTCTGTACCCCTTGGTGTTTTCCCTTCATGTTCGAACCATTGTCATACCCTTGTCCACGAATATCTTTAACATCCAAACCAACAGATTTAAGTGAATCTATTAACACATTATAAAGTCCAAGTCCGGATGTATCATCCACCTTCAAGAACTCCAGAAAAAACTCCTCTATTTTTGTAGTAGTACTTGACATGTTTACGCACCTCACAATTAGAGTCATTTGTTCTTGATGGCTCACGTCAGGTGTACAGTCCAAGATGACAGAGAAATACCTTGCATCCTTAATTATCCTCAACAAAGAATATTTAACAGTGCGACCAAGAAGGGAAATTAACTCATTCTGAATATTATGGCCAAGATAATGATGATGGATTTCACTATTCTGAATGCGCCGAAGATGCTCTTGCATTACAGGATCAAATTCTGCCATCATTTCAATTACTCCCAAAAAATTTCCATTGTTATCTTGATATAATTTCTCATTCGATCCTCGAAAAGCCAGACTATGTTTAGCAAGAAATTTCACAGCAGCAACAATTCTAATTAAAACAAGTCTCCATCGCTCCTTCTCCCTTGCAATCTCTTGTTGCATGTCTTTATCTATTGTTTCCTTCTTACTTAGCCTCAGCCTTACCTCATTCCAAGTATTCATGTTAGTGATATGCTCAACACTATTCTCATGCAATTTGAGCTTCTCACTAAGATGTCTCCAATCCTTCAATCCCTCGGATGCTAGCAGACTTTTGCTTTTTCCAGATTTAAACAATTTGCAACAAAAGCAGTAGACTTTATTCACATGTTTAGAGTACACTAACCACCTCCGATCACTTAACTCGCCATTCCTTAACTTTCTTGTGTAGTAATCATATGAAAAATGCCTGCCACTAATTTCATCTTCGGGAAACTCAAGATTGTATTCCCTTATAGGTCCTTTTTCAATGAGAATATCTCTTGATTTATTGTCAAGAATATTCCAAGTTCTAGGATCATATATATCAAAAGAAGAACCCTGCTCATCTGCATTTCCAAGATTCTCATGGTCACTTTCCGCAGCATTATTTTCCGCAGCATTATTTATCGTGTGCTGATCGGCATCATTTTCCGTAGCATTATTTTCCTCAACATGATTTTCCTCGACATGATTTTCCTCAACGGCATTCTTAGTATCATCAGGTTTTTCTTCACCATTTGTGATATATAATTGCTCTGAATTTGTAGCAGCACCCATCCTCACGACAAACATATCCATAGCGCCTTCCTGAGATTTAATCAACTTGTCTACTCTTTTCTTGTTGTTTCTTTTCTCACAGCCAGATAGATGTTTTTTAGGTAACATGATTATGCTGCAAGTGAGAAACACAAATACAGTATCAGAGATTGAAGATGTTATGTTTTTAGATGAGAAGTTTCAGATTGAGACCACCGGAAAATATTCGCCTATAGATTATGATTTATGAATAGATTGATCTGAGAATTATTACCTTCTGAATGATGATCTTGATCAGTTGATCTCTTCCCCGAATTCTTGCCGATTTGATCCCCAAACTCAGCTCTAGGTTCGGTGTGGTGCGCTGGTGTCGGCGTCAGGCGGCGTGCTGCTGTGTAGATGCGTCTCCGTGCTCCTGTGTCGGTGCGTCTCCCTGGATAGGAGAACGACAAGGCAACGTGCGTTGCCTGGGCTTGGTTGGGCAGGCCCTAGTGATGGTTGCGTGCTGCTTGCTGGGTGGGCTCAGAGCTACCAGGCCTGGACGTTAGTCATTCTTTTTTTTTCACTACTCCGTAATATATATACTTTGTATATACTATGGGCCCCCTTTTAGTCTGGGCCCCGGGCCGTCGCACCTCTCGCACTGGTCCAAAGCCGGCCCTGGCAGCAACAAGGAACAAAAACTATATAAAAAGTATTTTTATAACACGGAATTATGACGTACTACGTATAAGAAGTTAATGTTTCATGTATCAGGAAAATTACCAGTAGTTCTCAAAAGAAAAAGTTACCCGTATGGTTGGTTGCAACCTTGCAATTGTAGACCGACTCGACTCGCCATCGCTATATAAGTGAGCCAATCGTACGTCCTCCTCCAACTCCAATCCGCACCCGGATCCCTGCCGGTCTACAAACCCTAAAACCCCACCACCTCCGCAGCACCCGCGATGGCTCCCGTCGCCGACGCTGACACGGCGGACCGCAAGCCCCCTACTCCTCAATTCTGATCCTCTACAAAGAAGTACCCTAAGCCATTGCGGGCATGGATCACGTGCCGCCGGTCTTCCGCTTCACGCCGACACTGAAAGAGCTCATCCGCTACTACCTCAACCCCTGGGTGGCCGACCCGGGAAAGACGCCGGTCGGCGAGCTGCAAGGCATCGTCTGCGTCGCCGACATCTATAGCGAGGACCACGCCGAACCAGAAATGATTCTATTCGATACTCTTGTCGACACCGACATTATGCATCAAACATTATTCTGGCATATTTGTATGATTTTTTTTACTTCTTTGTAAGTCATTTGTTCTTTTTGTAATCAAAATTGGAAACATATATTGCTGCTAAATGTTAAGATATATTGTATTTTATATATACAATTGTAATGTCCGGATTACAAACAAACACAGACACAGTAAGTCGAAATGACATTTTCGTGGTAGAGTTAGTTCTAGACATTGTTTCCTAAAACACCTTTTGTTTCAATTCATCCCCTTCAGATCAAAGCAAGAAAAATCACATTACAATCTAGATTAGTTTGTGTCATTTATGTGTTCGCATATAATTATTATCATCAAATATCTAATAAAGAGCTATAGAGTAACATGTTTGACACAGATCTCCATAAATATTTCTAGAGGTTATATAGTTGATTACCTTATGTATAAATAAATTGAATGTTCCAGAATGTATAGGATGCCCACGTTGTTTGTCCTGGAATCATTATCATTATCAGATTTTCTATTTCACATCTAGATGTGAAATAGCTATCTCACATCTAAGTCTCTCACCATTGGATTGTTGTCTTTAGAATTCGTGTGCGGGTTGATCTCGCGGTTGTATTTTCATCGTGTTTGTCTCGCTGGCTGGCCCTTGTTTACTAAGCGGCAATTGTATTTCAGTGTGCTTTTTACGGGGGCTGCAGCACATGATGGATGGAGCGTTGTCCACGTACTAAAGATATCGCACCGGGTGGATGCAGTAAGTGGAGTTGTCCATGTGATTTTTTATCCTTTTTTATCACGTATAGTATTTCTTGATTGAGAAAAAATCATGTATATTTAATTCGGTACCAACGAAGGTACATTCTAGTTGTGGTTCCGGTTGTGTTTTATGCAGACTTTTTTGTGTGTGTTTCAGTTGTGACACAATAATTTTTGCATCATACAAATGAATTTGTGTGGTTCAGTTGTGACCCCAATTTTCTTTTTCATTTTTTGAGTGTTTTTATATACATTTTAATGTCTTTTTGTTTCTAAATACTATTAGCAACATTTTTAGTTCTTTTCAGTTTTTCTTTCTTTTCGCTATTTTTCTATCCATTTTTTCTTTTGATTTATTATTTTTGTGTCAGTTTTTTATTTATTTATTTCACTTTCATTTTGTCCATTATTTATTTTTTTAAAATTTTCAATAGGAATTTTTAATATTTTTATAAAAATACATTTTATAGAAGTTTATGCACACCTTTTAAATTTGTGGATATTTTTTATGGAAATAGTGCCTCGCCTATGTTTGTCGTCGTTTGATTAAATTTTTGGAGTTTTCATGCAAGAACTTGATTTCCCACCTCAATGGATTTAATTTTTCTATTTTTCATTTTGTAATTTTGTATTTTTTTGTTCCATCTACAAGTCCACCCTCGACTCGCAACTGGGGCCCGACTTGTTTCGTCCAAGTTGCTAGTCCACCATCGACTTCCTACCGGGGCTGACCTTTTTTTCCCCAACTGATAGTACACCCTCGACTCACAACTGCGTGTCAACCTTTTTTGTCCCAGTTGCAAGTCTATCTTCGACTCGCAACTGAGTCCAATCTTTTTTGTCCCAGTTGCAAGTCCACCCTTGACTCGCAACTGGTGCCGAACTTTTTTTGTCTCAGTTGCAAGTCCATCCTTGACTCACAACTCGGAGCCAACACATTTTTGTCCGAGTTGCAAGTCCACCCTCAACTCGCAACTGGGGGTTAACCTTTTTTGTTCTAGCTACAAGTCTATCATCGATTCGCAACTGGGCTCAATCTTTTTTGTCCCAGTTGCAAGTCCACCCTTAACTCGCAACTAGGGTCGAACCTTTTTTTGTCTAAGTTGCAAGTCCACCATCGACTTGCAACTCGGACACAACACTTTTTTTGTCGGAGTTGCAAGTCCACCCTCGACTCGTAACTAGGAGTCAACCTTTTTTATCCCAGTTGCAAGTCTATCATCGACTCGCAACTGGGCCCAATCCTTTTTGTCACAGTTGCAAGTTCACCCTTGACTCCCGCTGGCGCAAAGCGTTTTTTTTGTCTCAGTTGCAAGTTCACCCTCGACTCATAACTTGGACCATTTTGTATGAGTTGCAAGTCCACCCTCGACTCGCAACTGGGGGTTAACCTTTTTTTTCACTTGCAAGTCTATCATCGACTCGCAACTTGGCTTAATCTTTTTTGTCCCAGTTGCAAGTCCACCCTTGACTCGCAACTGAGGACAAACCTTTTTTTTGTCTTAGTTGTAAGTCCACCATCGACTCACAACTCGGACCCAACATTTTTTTTGTCGGAGTTGCAAGTCCACCCTCGACTCGTAACTGGGGCCCAGCCTTTTTTTCTAGTTGCAACCCCACCCTCGACTCGCAACTAGGGTCCGACCTTCTTTTTGTCCCGGTTGCAAGTCCATCCTCAACTCACAAATGGGGCCCAACTTTTTTTACCAAATGTATGTCCACCCTTGACTCACAACTAGGGTCTGACCTTTTTTGTCCCAATTGCAATTCCACTCTCGACTTGCAACTGCGGCCCCGACCTTTTTGTCCCAGTTGCAAGTCCAGCCTCAACTTGCGACCGGGGGCTGATCTTTTTTTGTCCTAGTTTCAAGCCCATCCCCAACTCGCAATTGGGAATGTAGTTAGTGTTGTCTCACTTGCAAGTCCATCCCTCGACTCGCAACCGGGCCCATAGGTGTTCTTGTCTTCGCAGTTGCAAGTCCACCCTTGATTCGCAACTGGGCATGTAGTAAGTGTTGTCTCACTTGCAAGTCCATCCCTCGACTCGCAACTGGGTCCGTAGGTGTTATTGTCTTCTCGGTAGCAAGTCCACCCCTTGACTCGCAACTTGGCATTTACATCTTCCCAACCATGTTGCAAGACAAGTGGGCCGTCGTCTCGGTTGAAAGCCCACCCCTCAAATCTCCTATACACCACTCACTGTGGCAAAATGACGATGCTTTGCACAGGGGCGAGAAGCGAGCAAAATGCAGATGGGTCGGCCCAAGTAGTTAGGATCCGTTTTGTTTGTTTTGTATTTCTTCCTGGTTTTTCCTTGAGCTTTCCTTTCCTTTTTACTATTTTTTGTTTTGAAAATATTGTTTTTTTTTCCATTTCTTCATTTTCTTGTTTCAAAAAGTGTTTGGAATTTGAAAAAAAATCTTTGTTTTTCAGAAAGTGTAAAAAAACAGCAAATTAAGATCATGTTTTTCAAAAAATCCTCGCAGGTTTAAAAAGTTTCTGTTTTACAGAAATACTCAAACTTGTGAACGATTTTCTGTTTTTAAAATTTATTCACTAATGCTAATCATATCTAAGTAACTCTTAAGCTTTACACGTACTGGACTAGGGGTGACATCATCTTAGATGAGCCCTAGTCACAAAAACTATTCGAAATTTTAAAAATTATTTGTGTTTTCACAAATATCCGTCATTTCAAAATTGTTCGCAAAGTTGTCATTTTTTTTTCAAAAATTGTCTGCTAATCTGAGACGCACTACCATGTTATTAACGGTTTCCTGCTTGTAAAATTGCAGTACCATCAATTTGTCGTACTGGTAGGAGTTACAGCTCCTTAGTATGAGAACCGAGTTCGATTTTCTCAGGGAAGCGTTGTGTGCGTGTCTTTTTCTTTTTGTCGCTATAATAAATTAAAACAAAGATAAAGACACAAACAAATAATAGAACAACCTTGTGGGCACGTCTGCATGTCTTTTTGGGCCGCACTAAAAAAATCAAAGAAAAAGGAACAAACCAATAATATATGACAACTTGATGGACTAGCCTAATGATATGGGATGATGTCATAGTTAGATGTGAGATATTATCTCACATCTAGATGTGACATAGTCGGACCCTATCATTATTTGTCAATTCATGATATACTAGCATGATTAGTGTGAGGTTGGCGTTTCTGAATTCTTGATCATATGAACCCGCGTGATGGAACAATAAATTCAAAAAATAGGGGGGAGGGGGGCGATCAAAACTCTGAGAAAAATTGGCATCAAAGATGATCATGTTTTCTAGGTGTGTACAAAATTGGGCATTGATTTGACATCAAGGGAGCTTTGCACGGAAGAAAAACAAGATCAAAGCTTTGAAAAAGGATCAAAAAATCAGATTTCGGAGTGATGCTTTTTCAGAACTCCCCCGATGCCAAATCGACATGAAAGCAAGTATGCACCTAAAAATGCGATAATTTTTTATGCCAAAAAGGTTTTGTTGTTTTTTTAGAATTACTGTTCATTCGGGAACACATGAGCTTGGGATCAGCCATCAATTACTGGATTAGTGCCCTTTGCTGCACTTATGGATATGAAATTATAATTCTATAAATCATATATTATAATGTCTCATAATTACTCTGAATTATAATATCTCAGAATTACACTGCATATAAAAAACATAGATTGGAATGCTCAGAACCATAGGTCGGTTTGACCGATAAAGATCTTCAGTAGAATATGTAGGAACCAATATGGGCATCCAGGTTCCGCTATTGGTTATTGACCGAGAATAGTTCTAGGTCATGTATACATAGTTCTCGAACCCGTAGGGTCCGCACGCTTAAGGTTACGATGACAGTTTTATTATGAGTTTATGAGTTTTGATGTACCGAAGGAGTCGGAGTCCCGGATGAGATCGGGGACATGACGAGGAGTCTCGAAATGGTCGAGACGTAAAGATCGATATATTGGACGACTATATTCGGAGTTCGGAAAGGTTCCGAGTGATTGGGTATTTTCGAGTACCGGGAGTTACGGGAATACGGGAAGAGTATTGGGCCATAATGGGCGTAGTGGGAAGGAGCCAGGAGGTGGCGCGCCCTCCCAAGCCCAGTCCGAATTGGACAAGGGGTTTGGGGCAGCCCCTCTCCTTCCTTCTCCACTTCCCTCCTTTCCCCCCTTCTCCTAGTTGGACTAGGAAAGAAGGAGTCCTACTCCCGGTGGGAGTAGGACTCCCCTTGGCGCGCCCTCCTCCTAGGGCCGGCCTCCTCCTCCCTTGCTCCTTTATATACGGGGGCAGGGGGCACCCCATGACACACAAGTTGATCTACGGATCGTTCCTTAGCCGTGTGCGGTGCCCCCCTCCACCATATTCCACTTCGGTCATATCGTCGCGGAGCTTAGGCGAAGCCCTGCGCGGTGAAGTCATATCGTCATGAGCTTAGGCGAAGCCCTGCGCCGGTGGAGCATCATCATCGTCACCACGCCGTCGTGCTGACGGAACTCATCCCCGACGCTTTGCTGGATCGGAGCCCGGGGATCGTCATCGAGCTGAACGTGTGCTGAACTCGGAGGTGCCGACGCTCGGTACTTGGATCGGTCGGATCGTGAAGACGACGACTACATCAACCGCGTTGTTATAACGCTTCAGCTTTCGGGCCACGAGGGTACGTGGACAGACACTCTCCCCTCTCGTTGCTATGCCATCACCATGGTCTTGCGTGTGCGTAGGAAATTTTTGAAATTACTACGTTCCCCAACAGTGGCATCCGAGCCTGGTTTTATGCGTTGATGTCATATGCACGAGTAGAACACAAGTGAGTTGTGGGCGATATAAGTCATACTGCTTACCAGCATGTCATACTTTGGTTCAGCGGTATTGTGAGATGAAGCGGCCCGGACCGACATTACGCGTACGCTTACGCGAGACTGGTTTCACCGCTTCGAGCACTCGTTGCTTAAAGGTGACGGCGGTGTCTGTTTCTCTCACTTTAGTTGAACCGAGTGTGGCTACGCCCGGTCCTTGCGAAGGTTAAAACAGCACCAACTTGACAAACTATCGTTGTGGTTTTGATGCGTAGGTAAGAACGGTTCTTGCTCAGCCCGTAGCAGCCACGTAAAACTTGCAACAACAAAGTAGAGGACGTCTAACTTGTTTTTGCAGGGCATGTTGTGATGTGATATGGTCAAGACGTGATGCTATATTTATTGTATGAGATGATCATGTTTTGTAACCGAGTTATCGGCAACTGGCAGGAGCCATATGGTTGTCGCTTTATTGTATGAAATGCAAACGCCATGTAATTGCTTTACTTTATCACTAAGCAGTAGCAATAGTCGTAGAAGCAATAGTTGGCGAGACGACAACGATGCTACGATGGAGATCAAGGTGTCGCACCGGTGACGATGGTGATCATGACGGTGCTTCGGAGATGGAGATCACAAGCACAAGATGATGATGGCCATATCATATCACTTATATTGATTGCATGTGATGTTTATCCTTTATGCATCTTATCTTGCTTTGATTGACTGTAGCATTATAAGATGATCTCTCACTAAAATTATCAAGAAGTGTTCTCCCTGAGTATGCACCGTTGCGAAAGTTCTTCGTGCTGAGACACCACGTGATGATCGCGTGTGATAGGCTCTACGTTCAAATACAACGGGTGCAAAACAGTTGCGCATGCGGAATACTCAGGTTAAACTTGACGAGCCTAGCATATAACAGATATGGCCTCGGAACACGGAGACCGAAAGGTCGAGCGTGAATCATATAGTAGATATGATCAACATAGTGATGTTCACCGTTGAAACTACTCCATCTCACGTGATGACCGGACATGGTTTAGTTAATATGGATCACGTAATCACTTAGAAGATTAGAAGGATGTTTATCTAAGTGGGAGTTCTAAAGTAATATGATTAATTGAACTTTAATTTATCATGAACTTAGTCCTGGTAGTATTTTGCAAATTATGTTGTAGATCAATAGCTCGCGTTGTTGCTTCCCTATGCTTTCATATGTTTGTTTTGATATGTTCCTAGAGAAATTATGTTGAAAGATGTTAGTAGCAATGATGCGGATTGGATCCGTGATCTGAGGTTTATCCTCATTGCTGCACAGAAGAATTATGTCCTTAATGCACCGCTAGGTGACTGACCTATTGCAGGAGCAAATGCAGACGTTATGAACGTTTGGCTAGCTCAATATGATGACTACTTGATAGTTTAGTGCACCATACTTAACGGCTTAGAATCGGGACTTCAAAGACATTTTGAACGTCATGGACCATATGAGATGTTCCAGGAATTGAAGTTAATATTTCAAGCAAATACCCGAGTTGAGAGATATGAAGTCTCCAACAAGTTCTATAGCTAAAAGATGGAGGAGAATCGCTCAACTAGTGAGCATGTGCTCAGATTGTCAGGTACTTTAATCGCTTGAATCAAGTGGGAGTTAATCTTCCAGATAAGATAGTGATTGACAGAATTCTCTAGTCACCATCACTAAGTTACTAGAACTTCGTGATGAACTACAGTATGCAAGGGATGACGAAAATGATTCCCGAGCTCTTCGTGATGTTGAAATCGACGAAGGTAGAAATCAAGAAAGAGCATCAAGTGTTGATGATTGACAAGACCACTAGTTTCAAGAGAAGGGCAAAGGGAAAGAAAGGGAACTTCAAGTAGAAAGACAAGTAAGTTGTCACTCCTGCGAAGAAGCCCAAAGCTGGACCAAAGCCTGAAACTGAGTGCTTACACTGCAAAGGAAATGGTCACTGGAAGCGGAAATGCCCTGAATATTTGGTGGATAAGAAGGATGGCAAAGTGAACAAAGGTATATTTGATATACAGATTATTGATGTGTATTTTACTAGTGTTCATAGCAACCCCTCGGTATTTGATACTGGTACAGTTGCTAAGAGTAGTAACTCGAAACGGGAGTTGCAGAATGAACAGAAACTAGTTGAAGGGGAAGTGACGATGAGTGTTGGAAATAGTTCCAAGATTGATATGATCATCATCACACACTCCCTATATTTTCGAGATTAGTGTTAAAAGCCAAATAAATGTTATTTAGCGTTTGCGTTGAGCATGAATATGATTTGATCATGTTTATTGTAATACGGTTATTCATTTAAAGTCAAAGAATAATTGTTGTTCTATTTAAATGAATAAAACCTTCAATGGTCATACACCCAATGAAAATAGTTTGTTGGATCTCGATAGTAGTGATACACATATTCATAATATTGATGCCAAAAGATGCAACGTTAATAATGATAGTGCAACTTATTTGTGGCACTGCCGTTTGGGTCATATCGGTGTAAAGCGCATGAAGAAACTCCATGCTGATGGGTTTTTGGAATCACTTGAATATGAATCATTTGATGCTTGCGAACCGTGCCTTTTGGGCAAGATGACTGAAACTCCGTTCTCCGGAACAATGGAACAAGCTACTGACTTATTGGAAATAATACATACCGATGTATGCGATCCAATGAGTGTTGATGCTCGTGGCAAGTATCGTTATTTTCTGACCTTCACAAGATGATTTGAGCAGATATGGGTATATCTACTTGATGAAACATAAGTCTGAAATAGTTGAAAGGTTCAAAGAATTTCAGAGTGAAGTGGAAAATCATCGTAACAAGAAAATAAAGTTTCTGCGATCTGATCGTGGAGATGAATATTTGAGTTACGAGTTTGGTCTTCAATTAAAACAAAGTGGAATAGTTTCACAGCTCACGCCACCTGGAACACCACAACGTTATGGTGTGTCCGAATGTCGTAACCGCACTTTATTGGATATGGTGCGATCTATGATGTATCTTACCGATTTACCACCATCGTTTTGGGTTATGCATTAGAGACAGCTGCATTCACGTTTAATAGGGCACCATCTAAATCCGTTGAGATGACACCGTATGAACTATGGTTTAGCAGTAAACCTAAGCTGTCGTTTCTTAAAGTTTGGAGTTGTGATGCTTATGTGAAAAAGTTTTCACCTGATAAGCTCGAACCCAAATCGGAGAAGTGCGTCTTCATAGAATACCCAAAGGAAACTGTTGGGTACACCTTCTATCACAGGTCTAAAGGCAAAACATTCGTTGCTAAGATGGATCCTTTCTAGAGAAGAAGTTTCTCTCGAAAGAAGTGAGTGGGAGGAAAGTAGAACTTGATGAGGTAATTGCACCTTCTCCCTTATTGGAAAGTAGTTCATCACAGAAATCAGTTCCAGTGATTCCTACACCAATTAGTGAGGAAGTTAATGATGATGATCATGAAACTTCAGATCAAGTTGCTACCAAACCTCGTAGGTCTTCCAGAGTAAAATCCGCACCACAGTGGTACGGTAATCGTGTTCTGGAAGTCATGTTACTAGACCATGATGAACCTACGGACTATGAGGAAGCGATGATGAGCCCAGATTCCGCGAAATGGCTTGAGGCCATGAAATCTGAGATAGGATCCATATATGAGAACAAAGTATGGACTTTGATTGACTTGCTCGATGATCAGCAAGCCATGTTAAATAAATGGATCTTCAAGAGGAAGACGGACACTGATAGTAGTGTTACTATCTACAAAGCTCGACTTGTCACAAAAAGGTTTTCGACAAGTTCAAGGTGTTGACTACAATGAGATTTTCTCAACTGTAGCGATTCTTAAGTCTGTCCGAATCATGTTAGCAATTGCCACATTTTATGAAATTTGGCAAATGGATGTCAAAACTACATTCTTTAATGGATTTATTAAAGAAGAGTTGTATATGATGCAACCAGAAGGTTTTGTCAATCCTAAAGGAGCTAACAAAATGTGCAAGCTCCAGCGATCCATCTATGGACTGGTGCAAGCATCTCGGAGTTGGAATAAACGCTTTGATAGTGTGATCAAAGCATATGGTTTTATACAGACTTTTGGAGAAACCTGTATTTGCAAGAAAGTGAGTGGGAGCACTACAGCATTTCTGATAAGTATATGTGAATGACATATTGATTGATCGGAAATAATGTAGAATTATTCTGCAAAGCATAAAGGAGTATTTGAAAGGAGTTTTTCAAAGAAGGACCTCGGTAAAGCTACTTACAAATTGAGCATCAAGATCTATAGAGATAGATCAAGACGCTTGATAAGTTTTTCAATGAATACATACCTTGACAAGATTTTGAAGTAGTTCAAAATGGAACAGTCAAAGAAAGAGTTCTTGCCTGTGTTACAAGGTGTGAGATTGAGTAAGACTCAAAACCCGACCACGGCAGAAGATAGAAAGAGAATGAAAGTCATTCCCTATGCATCAGCCATAGGTTCTATAAAGTATGTCATGCTGTGTACCAGATCTATTGCATACCCTACCACTAAGCTTGGCAAGGGAGTGCAATAGTGATCTAGGAGTAGATCAATGGACAGCGGTCAAAATTATCCTTAGTGGAATAAGGATATGTTTCTCGATTATGGAAGTAAAAAAAAAGGTTCGTCGTAAAGGGTTACGTCGATGCAAGTTTTAACACTAATCTAGATGACTCTGAGTCTCAATCTGGATACATATTGAAAGTGGGAGCAATTAGCTAGAGTAGCTCCGTACAGAGCATTGTGGACATAGAAATTTGCATAATACTTACGGCTCTGAATGTGACAGACCCGTTGACTAAAATTATCTCACAAGCAAAACATGATCACACCTTAGTACTCTTTGGGTGTTAATCACATAGCGATGTGAACTAGATTACTGACTCTAGTAAACCCTTTGGGTGTTGATCACATGTCGATGTGAACTATGGGTGTTAACCACATATAGATGTGAACTATTGATGTTAAATCACATGGCGATCTGAACTAGATTATTGACTCTAGTGCAAGTGGGAGACTGAAGGAAATATGCCCTAGAGGCAATAATAAAGTTATTATTTATTTCCTTATATCATGATAAATGTTTATTATTCATGCTAGAATTGTATTAACCGGAAACATAATAATTGTGTGAATACATAGACAAACAGAGTGTCACTAGTATGCCTCTACTTGACTAGCTCGTTAATCGAAGATGGTTATGTTTCCTAACCATAGACATGAGTTGTCATTTGATTAACGGGATCACATCATTAGGAGAATGATCTGATTGACATGACCCATTCCGTTAGCCTAGCACTTGATCGTTTAGTATGCTGCTATTGCTTTCTTCATGACTTATACATGTTCCTGTAACTATGAGATTATGCAACTCCCGTTTACCGGAGGAACACTTTGGTGCTACCAAGCGTCACAACGTAACTGGGTGATTATAAAGGAGTACTACAGGTGTCTCCAAAGGTACATGTTGGGTTGGCGTATTTCGAGATTAGGTTTTGTCACTCCGATTGTCGGAGAGGTATCTCTGGGCCCTCTCGGTAATGCACATCACATAAGCCTTGCAAGCATTGCAACTAATAAGTTAGTTGTAAGATGATGTATTACGGAACGAGTAAAGAGACTTGTCAGTGACGAGATTGAACTAGGTATTGGATACCGACGATCAAATCTCGGGCAAGTAACATACCGATGACAAAGGGAACGACGTATGTTGTTATGCGGTTTGACCGATAAAGATCTTCGTAGAATATGTAGGAACCAATATGGGCATCCAGGTTCCGCTATTGGTTATTGACCGAGAATAGTTCTAGGTCATGTCTACATAGTTCTCGAACCCGTAGGGTCCGCAGCTTAAGGTTACGATGACAGTTTTATTATGAGTTTATGAGTTTTGATGTACCGAAGGAGTTCGGAGTCCCGGATGAGATCGGGGACATGACGAGGAGTCTCGAAATGGTCGAGACGTAAAGATCGATATATTGGACGACTATATTCGGAGTTCGGAAAGGTTCGAGTGATTCGGTATTTTTCGAGTACCGGGAGTTACGGGAATACGGGGAAGAGTATTGGGCCATAATGGGCCTTAGTGGGAAGGAGCCAGGAGGTGGCGCGCGCCTCCCAAGCCCAGTCCGAATTGGACAAGGGGTTTGGGCGCAGCCCCTCTCCCTTCCTTCTCCACTTCCTCCTTTCCCCTTCTCCTAGTTGGACTAGGAAGAAGGAGTCCTACTCCCGGTGGGAGTAGGACTCCCCTTGCGCGCCCTCCTCCTAGGGCCAGCCTCCTCCTCCCTTGCTCCTTTATATACGGGGCCAGGGGCACCCAGACACACAAGTTGATCTACGGATCGTTCCTTAGCCGTGCGGTGCCCCCTCCACCATATTCCACTTCGGTCATATCGTCGCGGAGCTTAGGCGAAGCCTGCGCCGGTGAAGTCATATCGTCGCGGAGCTTAAGCGAAGCCCTGCGTCGGTGGAGCATCATCATCGTCACCACGCCGTCGTCTTGTGGAACTCATCCCCGACGCTTTGCTGGATCGGAGCCCGGGATCGTCATCGAGCTGAGCGTGTGCTGAACTCGGAGGTGCCGTCGTTCGGTACTTGGATCGGTCGGATCGTGAAGACGTCGACTACATCAACAGCGTTGTTATAACGCTTCGCTTTCGGTCTCACGAGTGCGTGGACAGACACTCTCCCTCTCGTTGCTATGCCATCACCATGGTCTTGCGTGTGCGTAGGAAAATTTTTGAAATTACTACGTTCCCCAACAATAGGTCGATTCAAGAAATGCCCATGATTTTAATTACTTATGTAACTACTCCCACAAGTTGGATTAGTATCTTCTTGATCTCTTCATTGTTGATCTACGGATTCTCGATCTTGCATACTTCTTTCTTCTTCGATTCTAATCGCATCTAGTCTCATCTCTAGTCTCTATTCTAGCAACGAGTGCACGATCATCTATCAAATTTCGTTCTATCAATAGATCGATGTGTTCTTCTTCCCAACACCAAAACTTGCATCCATCCTACACAAATAATTTGAGTGTAAGCAAAGAACTATCTAAAATGAGCGAATCCGGGAGCAGAGCCAAGCAAAACAAGCACATACCCTATTGTTTTTGCACTTGACGAATACTCATCCGGGATGTTCCGGCGTTGTAGACATGCAACACACGATCTTCCGTGGGCAGTCATCGCACTTTATGAGCAACGGTGCGCTGACGAGTCATTAGGCCAGCATCGAGCCCGGACGTGTCTTTGCCGGCGAATCGCCGACGGGATAAATCTTAGCAGTTAGAGGCGGAGTCAATACCTGCATGCGGCCTGGGGGCGTTGTTGGGGCTGTGCGGCCCGGTACACGGCCAATCCATGGCAAGGCGCAGCCTCCGGCGGTCAGGGAAGGACAAGGGCACGCGTCGCGCCCGTTCGCTTTGACTCAAACACGGCCTAAATTTGGGTCGGGAATGAGTCAAAAGCGGATCGAAAACAGACATTTTTTGGTCTGCTCCCGCGCGTTGGACTGCGTTTTTTGTTCGTTTACCTCCAAACGGACGTGACCGGATCATTTGGGGTCATGCGTTAGAGTTAGCTTAGACCGGCAATTGGTATCATCCACTCGGCATCTCGAGCAGCGGAGGCTAGCTGCGGTCTGCCTCATCCGCCTCAAGGGACGTGGCTCCTCTGACGTACGGCCCACGCACTGACGTGTGGGCCCGGACCCATCTGTCAGCGGCCCAACGGTAGGGGGCCGTACGTCAGGGGATCCGGCTACGCCTCCAAGACCCAACATATTGAGGAGGTGTTTGTTTCCAGGGACTTTTTGGTGTAGGGACTAGAAAAAGTCCCTAGCAAACCAAACAGGGCGGGACTTTTTTGAGACTTTTTGCTAGAAGTCCTTAGAAGCACCTCCTTGAGAGTCTTTTTCAAAAAATCCAGACTAGAAAAAGTCCTAGGACTAGAGAAACAAACACCACCTGAGGTGACGTGACTCCAGTTTGCTTTTGCAGGGAGGCCGTGCCTTGTTTCCCCTGCCTCTTTCCAGGTTTAATTTCTGGCCAACGCACATTATTTTTTTTCTATATATACAAACCGGCATTGTCCATGGCAGCCCAACGCAAAACGTGGCCCAACACAAAAGCGATTTGGCCGGCCCGGCTGCGTACCAAAAATCAATCTTAGGTCGGTCACCTCAGCTCACCATATATATAGAAGTAATCGAACGCAATCAGACCCTAAACCTCGACCTTCAATTCTCCTGCCGCGTCGAACCACTGATGGCTTCCGCCGCGCCCCTCGGCCCTCCTATCGACATCGATCGCAAGCCCCCGTACTAATAAAATATATATAAAATCTCCACGCATCCGCCCGGCGGGATGGAGCACGCGCCGCCGGGCTTCCGCTTCAGGCCGATGCACGAGGAGCTCATCCTCTACTACCTCGACCCCTGGGTGGCCGACCTGGGAAAGACGCCGGAAGGCGAGCGCCAGGGCATCGTCTGCGTCGCCGACGTCTACGGCGAGGACCCGGCTGCCCTCACGTCACGGCACCGGCGCTTCGGCCACGATGACGGCAACTGGTACTTCCTCTGCGTCGCGCGCTGGAAGGGTAACCGCGTGGGCGGCCGGGCCAGCCGTGCTGTTTGGGGTGGCGGCACGTGGCACGGGTACGGCAAGCGGGTCGCCGTCGCTGGGGCCGGGCACCGGCAGGCATTCGAGTACCTCGACGCGGGCGGACGCAAGACCGCGTGGCTCATGGAGGAGTTCGGGACCGTGCTGCCGGCGGCCACCGACGGCCACGGCGTCAGGGTGCTCTGCAGGGTGCACCAAACGACGAGGACGGCGGAGGATGGCGACGAGGAAGAGCGTGGGGAGTCCAGCAAGGCCGCCCGGTCTCTTAAGCGACGACGCCGCGGGGAGCATGACATCGCCGCAGGTGCAATAAAGCCATTGGAGATGTTTGCCACGGAGGACAAGCCGGAGGTACTGGAGCAAGTCTTGGCCAAGGACGAACCAGAGTCATGGGAGATCCTTGCCATGGAGGACGAGCCAGAGCCATGGGAGATGATAACCTTGGAGGACGAACTAGAGCCACTGCAGATGCTTACCATGGACAAGCCATCTCCACTGCAGATGCTTACCAACAACGTGACATCTCCACTGGAGATGCTAACCAACAACCTGCCATGGCCACTGGAGATGCTAACCAACAACCTGCCATGGCCACTAGAGATGCTCACCAACAAGTTGACATGTCCATTGGAGATGCTTACTAACAACTTGGCATCTCCATTGGAGACCCTTACCAAGAACTTGCCAGAGCCAGCGGAGACCGTTACCAAGAACTTGGCATCTCCATTGGAGATCCTTACCAAGAACTTGCCAGAGTTGGACATCCTTACCAAAGAGGAACCCACCACAACGACGACAGCCTTCGATCAAGACTCCGGCGCGGCGACCAAAGAAGCCACCCCTAACGCGGAGATGGAGATGCCGGCCGATGCCGAGTGGCACTTGCACTACCCAGAACTGTTCGAGCAGCAAGAGCCTCCGCCCATGGAAGACGTCATGAAGCCACTGCCAGCGCCGACGGTCCAAGAATATGAGCAAGAGCCCCTCCGGCGGCGGTCCAAGAACTCAGCGGCGCTGCTTGGGGTTGGGGAGGCCATGGCAAGCGCTGCTTAGTGAGGCCTATATCGTTAGCTTGGATACTACCTGGTTTTTGACATGCTTATTTGTTCTAGCAGTTACTTTCTTCTCTTTATCAACTGTACAATGTCATCATAATCCAAAAAATTGTACTGTAGTTAAAACTCTGGAATTTATTGATCCCACAGAAATCTCATGCCATTACTTACAGTGTCATCATCAACATTACCATCCAGCAGCACGCCGCGACGCGTGCTATCGCGGATTCTGCCGTGCACTTTGTAACAACAGCAAACAATGAGAAAAGGAATACAAGGTGGTAAAAAGATGTACAACAATCTGTCGGGTTACTCTACGCCCTCGTCATTCACAATAATGTACAATGATTTACAGCATCCACAAAAGTAGCATTTGAACCAAACTTGCAGAACTCAAAAGTGCCGCCTTCACTCTATGATCACAACGATTCTGTTCAGGAGGTTCAGGCCGAACGCCGTGTCTTCGGAGTTCACCTTGACGGTAAGATCCAGTGGTTCCGAGGTATGCCCATCTGCCACGATAGTGATCAGGCAGGGGTTCGAAGTGCTCAGGATCTCGCTGCTGAATCGCCAGCACAAGCCGGAGGCATCGTCGATGCTGAAGGTCACGGGCATATCCATTGACACTAGGTGAACGTTGGCGTTGCTGAGTACTTTCGATGCAAGAGTTTGGGCTACTAGAAGGTGTTGTGGTCTGTACTCTCTTCGGTCTGCTCGTGCTTTTGAAGATGATCTTTGAAGGTGCATCTGTTGCAATTCCTAACAGAATTAGTTCCAGCATATAGTCAACAGATCATCACAACATGAGTTTGTGATGTTGGGGGCTCAGGTTATGCAATAAAATTATCATGGGGACGAACGATTGGATAATTTAGTGCACATGAAGATAATCTTAATTTGGATTCACATGCACCGGGTTGCCCTTTTTTATTCATAGTATGAATAAGTATCATGATGCGAAGTGCATAATAAGTATCATACACATGATGCAAAGTGCATCATAAGTATCATGTGCCTTAAAAAGTCTGATGGTATCCATAAAATGCAAACAAAAGATGCCTAAAACAGTACTCATATTTAACAAGATGTTTTTTGCTGGCAGAATATAAGTCTCAAATTATTTTTGTTTAAGTGGCTGAATTAATATAAAGCTGAGAATGTCTACTTGCTTTTTTCTATGCATTAACAGTTGAAAACATCACGAAGACATTCTTTTCTAATAACATCATGACGAAAATACTCCTCTTTGTGTGTTCCATTAAAACTGAGCAGCCATGTGGTAATTTGTTCAAGGGGAAGCAAGAGCGACCTCCTGTTCCTCGACATTCTTCTATAGTTTGTAACAGTAAACACAGCATCATTTGACTCATGTGTCAGATCAGTTCCTAATCGATGCGACTGCATGAAACTAAGTAACTAGTAAAGATAGGATAGAGTCTGGTTACCTTCTAGCGTACTCAAACATTCCCCTCAGCTGGTTTTCCTTGCATAGAAAAGCATTTAGGTCCATGGGTAGTGGTCGTACAAAATAAGCAATGTCCGGGTGAAGTTTGGCCGGATGCCTTTTCCCATTGCAAAGGACAGACAACTTCAAGGGCAAGAGATGGTGATGAAAGTGAACCTGAAGAAGCATCTTAGCTGTCTGTTCAGGAGCCAGTGATTGTATCTCTTCAACAGGGACAAGAGTTGGTATGCTGCAGGTAAAGACGATTCATGAGCTGAGAAATAAGTTGACGAAGAAGAAACAATCACAATACAGACAATACAATGATGCATACCTTGCGGATCCTTCTGATGTTTGGTCCATGCCACCCTTGCTACCAGAAGCCTCTTCAGATTTAATGGTTACAAGTAGAAAGCCCGTGCGTTGCTACGGGCCACCATGCATATGAATAAATCGTTTACGAAGCCGAAGTCCATTCCTCCCTCATGTGTCGGACGTATTCTGGTGTGCTTGTCTTATGTGGCCTTAGCACGACGACTCCCAACTGTCTACTACAATAAGTTGTGTTCGGCTCCGGTGAGGGAGGGGCGATGATGCCGGCGCATCTTCGGCTCGCTTTAGTACTTATAGTCGTTGGTCTACGGATCTGGACGTAATTTTTTATTTACTGACAGCTCCACCAGCTATTACAAATTCACTCCCCAAGTCCTACTCTTGCTAACTTATGCGCCCCAACATTTGCAAACCTACTAACACATGAAACTCTAAAATTCACCCGCGAGGCAAGCATTTGCTTTATCTCTCGTATCCACAGGCCCGCCACTGATAGATCCTGATGCTCCTGGTTGATTCGTTGCACAACAGTCTTGTTGTCAAGCTCGACATGCACCCATTCAATATTCAACTCCAGCGCCACCTGCAAAGCCTGCTTACATGCTAAGATCTCAGTAGCTTCAGGGTCACTAATATGCGGGAAGGAGTTGTACGTGGGTGACAAACGTGCTTCTCTCGTCTCAAAATAAGTGTCTTTTGATTTAGTAGAACTTTGTACTAAACTTATATTAAATCAAAGACACTTATTTTGGAACGAAGTGAGTACAACCGTAGTTCTGCAGGTCCACGGTCGTGCTACTGTATTTGGTGTGCATGCAAGGCTTGTTGCATATGGTTGACGAACGTGCAAATATAGTTGCCAAAACCCCCTGAAATGATAAAATAGTGTATATCAATTATATGAAAATAAATAAGTAAATAAAGAAATATGAAAAAACAGTATAAATATCTATGTAAAATCATATCATGGGGAGGTTGAGTGAGATTTAGTTAGTTATCACTGAAACAAAAATTAGCAAAACCAAATATACTAAAAATGTTTCCGCTCAAAAAAACATGGTCATGAATGCATTAGAAAAAAAATGTTCACAATTTTAAAGAATATTTTCATGGCACGGAATCCTGACGTGAAAATAATGTCTAATGGTCCTTTGGCTAAGTAAACCCCAACGCATGTGACATCAATTATAGAATTTTTTGTAGTTAAGTAAAAACATAAATAAATCAAAACAAAACCAAATGATTTTTTTTGACAATGTAGGCAGGTAGAATTTATTTTAGTCTCATAAAAATCTGATGTATATATTTTATAAAACAATTTAGCTTGTTTTATCCTGCCCGTAATATAAATCAGAGATTATTATTCCGTGCCGATACCAATATCCAAACCTTAAACCTTCTTACTTTTGGTCTCATCAGAAAAATACAAAGATAGCCATGAGTTGCAGATGTCTCCTTACTTACTCATCTATAAGAAATAAATGTCCACGGGCCACGGCAATATAGAACATGCTCCGTTAGGCCATCAACGTTTTTCTAAGCTATTTATATTAATCTTTTTTACTTTTTTGTAAGTCATTAGTTATTTTTAATCAAAGTCGGCAACTTATATTGCTGTTAAATATTACGTTGTCCCATAATATAAGATCTTATTATATTCAATATACTCACACATTAAATGTAATAAGATATTATATTATGGGACGTAGGGAGTAAGATACATTGTATTTAATATAGCGATGCACATTTATGATTTCCCGATTATACAAACACACACATTAGTTTGAAACAACAATTTGCCGCAGAGTTAGTTCAAGACGTTGTTTCCTAAAACACCTTCTGTTTGAATTCACCTCTTTAGATTAAAGCAAGAAAAGATCTCGTTACTCTCACGTATAATTACTATGATTAAATATTTGATAAAGAGCTATTATGTTACATGTTTGACAAACATCTTGATAAATATATCTAGAGGTTATATAGTTTATTAACCTATGCATAAATAAATAGAATGCTCCAGAATGTATGAGATGCGCACAACATGTTTGTCCTAGAATCACTATCATTATTTGTGAATTCATGGTAAACTAGCATGATTAGTGCTACGGTGGCGTTTTCTGAGTTCGGGGTCATATGCTCCTGTGATGGAACTGAGGGAAATATGCCCTAGAGGCAATAATAAAATTATTATTTATTTCCTCATATCATGATAGATATTTATTATTCATGCTAGAATTGTATTAACCGGAAACATAATACATGTGTGAATATATAGATAAACAGTGTCACTAGTATGCCTCTACTTGACTAGCTCATTGATCAAAGATGGTTGAGTTTCCTAACCATAGATATGAGTTATCATTTGATCAATGGGATCACATCATTAGAAGAATGATGTGATTGACTTGACTCATTCCGTTAGCTTAGCACTTGATCGTTAAGTATGTTGTTATTGCTTTCTTCATGACTTATACATGTTCCTATGACTATGAGATTATGTAGCTCCCGCTTACCGGAGGAACACTTTGTGTGCTACCAAACGTCGCAACGTAACTGGGTGATTATAAAGGTGCTCTACAGGTGTCTCCGAAGGTACTTGTTGAGTTGACGTATTTCGAGATTAGGATTTGTCACTCCGATTGTCGGAGAGGTATCTCTGGGGCCTCTCGGTAGTGCACATCACTATAAGCCTTGCAAGCAATGTAGCTAATGAGTTAGGTACGAGATGATGCATTACGTAACGAGTAAAGAGACTTGCTGGTAACGATATTGAACTAGGTATTGAGATACCACGATCGAATCTCGGGCAAGTAACATACTGATGACAAAGGGAACAGCGTATGTTGTTATGCGGTTTGACCGATAAAGATGTTCGTAGAATATGTTGGAGCCAATATGAGCATCCAGGTTCCGCTATTGGTTATTGACCGGAGACGTGTCTCAGTCATGTCTACATAGTTCTCGAACCCGTAGGGTCCAAACGCTTAAAGTTTGGTGACGATCGGTATTATGATTCTTTTGTGTTTTGTTGCACCGAAGGCAGTTCGGAGTCCCGGATGTGATCACGGACATGACGAGGAGTCTCGAAATGGTCGAGACATGAAGATTGATATATTGGATGACTACGTTCGGACACCGGAAGTGTTTCGGACATATACCGGAGTACCGGGGGGTTACCGGAACCCCCCGGGGGGGTTTAGTGGGCCTAATAGGACCTAGTGGAGCAGAGGAGGGGCGGCCAGGGCAGGCCGCACGCCCCCTCCCCCTCTAGTCCGAATAGGACAAGAGGGGGGCGCCCCCCTCCTTCCTCTCCTCTCTCCCTTCCTTGCCCCCTCCTACTCCAACTAGGAAAAGAGGGAGTCATACTCCCGATGGGAGTAGGACTCCTCCCTGGCGTGCCTCCTCCTGGTCGGCCGCCCCCTCCCCCTTGATCCTTTATATACGAGGGAAGGGGGCACATCTAGACACACAAGTTGATCTGTTGATCTCTCCCAGCCGTGTGCGGTGCCCCCCTCCACCATATTCCACCTCGGTAATATCATAGCGGTGCTTAGGCGAAGCCCTGCGTCGGTAGCATCATCAACACCGTCATCACGTCGTCGTGATGACGAAACTCTCCCGCAAAGCTCTGCTGGATCGGAGTTCGTGGGACGTCATCGAGCTGAACGTGTGCTGAACTCGGAGGTGCTGTACGTTCGGTACTTGAATCGGTCCGATCGTGAAGACATACGACTACATCAACCGTGTTGTGCTAACGCTTCCGCTTTCGGTCTACGAGGGTACGTGGACAACACTCTTCCCTCTCGTTGCTATGCATCACCATGATCTTGCGTGTGCGTAGGATTTTTTTTGAAATTACTACGTTTCCCAACAGTGGTATCAGCACCTGGTTTTATGCGTAGATGTTATATGCACGGGCAGAACACAAGTGAGTTGTGGATGATACAAGTCATATTGCTTACCAGCATGTCATACTTTGGTTCGGCAGTATTGTTGGATGAAGCGGCCCGGACCGACATTACGCGTATGCTTACGCGAGACTGGTTCTACCGACGTGCTTTGCACATAGGTGGCTGGCGGGTGTTAGGCTCTCCAACTTTAGTTGAACCGAGTGTGGCTACGCCCGGTCCTTGAGAAGGTTAAAACAGCACTAACTTGACGAACTATTGTTGTGGTTTTGATGCGTAGGAACGGTTCTTGCTCAGCCCGTAGCAGCCACGTAAAACTTGCAACAACAAAGTAGAGGACGTCTAACTTTTTTTGCAGGGCATGTTGTGATGTGATATGGTCAAGACATGATGCTAAATTTTATTGTATGAGATGATCATGTTTTGTAACAGAGTTATCTGCAACTGGCAGGAGCCATATGGTTGTTGCTTTATTGTATGCAATGCAATCCCCCTGTAATTGCTTTACTTTATCACTAAGCGGTAGCGATAGTCGTAGAAGCAATAGTTGGCGAGACGACAACGATGCTACGATGGAGATCAAGGTGTCGCGCCGGTGACTATGGTGATCATGACGATGCTTCGGAGATGGAGATCACAAGCACAAGATGATGATGGCCATATCATATCACTTATATTGATTGCATGTGACGTTTATCCTTTATGCATCTTATTTTGCTTTGATTGACGGTAGCATTATAAGATGATCTCTCACTAAATTTCAAGGTAAAAGTGTTCTCCCTGAGTATGCACCATTGCCAAAGTTCGTCGTGCCGAGACACCACGTGATGATCGGGTGTGATAAGCTCTATGTCCATCTACAACAGGTGCAAGCCAGTTTTGCACACGCAGAATACTCGGGTTAAACTTGACGAGCCTAGCATATGCAGATATGGCCTCGGAACACTCAGACTGAAAGGTCGAGCGTGAATCATATAGTAGATATGATCAACATAGTGATGTTCACCATTGAAAACTACTCCATTTCACGTGATGATCAGTTATGGTTTAGTTGATTTGGATCACGTGATCACTTAGATGATTAGAGAGATGTCTATCTAAGTGGGAGTTCTTAAGTAATATGATTAATTAAACTTAAATTTATCATGAACTTAGTACCTGATGGTATTTTGCTTGTCTATGTTTGATGTATATAGATGGCCTGTGCTGTTGTTCTATTGAATTTTAATGCGTTCCTTGAGAAAACAAAGTTGAAAGATGATGGTAGCAATTACACGGACTGGGTCCGTAACTTGAGGATTATCCTCATTGCTGCACAAAAGAATTACGTCCTAGAAGCATCGCTAGGTGCCAGGCCTGCTGCAGATGCAACTGACGACGTTAAGAACGTCTGGCAGAGCAAAGCTGATGACTACTCTATAGTTCAGTGTGCCATGCTTTACAACTTAGAACCGGGACTTCAACGACGTTTTGAACGTCATGGGAGTTGAAGTTAATATTTCAAGCAAATGCCCGGATTGAGAGATATGAAGTCTCCAATAAGTTCTACAACTGCAAGATGGAGGAGAATAGTTCTGTCAGTGAACATATACTCAAAATGTCTGGGTATAACAATCACTTGATTCAACTAGGAGTTAATTAATCTTCCGGATGATAGTGTCATTAACAGAATTCTTCAATCACTGCCACCAAGCTACAAGAGCTTCGTGATGAACTATAATATGCAAGGGATGAACAAGACAATTCCCGAGCTCTTCGCAATGCTAAAGGCTGCGGAGGTAAAAATCAAGAAGGAGCATCAAGTGTTGATGGTCAACAAGACCACCAGTTTCAAGAAAAAGGGTAAAGGGAAGAAGAAGGGGAACTTCAAAAAGAACGGAAAACAAGTTGTTGCTCAAGAGAAGAAACCCAAATCTGGACCCAAGCCTGAGACTGAGTGCTTCTACTGCAAGCAGACTAGTCACTGGAAGCGGAACTGCCACAAGTATTTGGCGGATAAGAAGGATGGTGCTATGTCTTGAGCTTGCGTTGGTTTTCCTTGAAGAGGAAAGGGTGATGCAGCAATAGTAGCGTAAGTATTTCCCTCAGTTTTGAGAACCAAGGTATCAATCCAGTAGGAGGCTCGTCAAAAGTCCCACGCACCTACACAAACAAACAAGAACTCGCAACCAACGCAATCAAGGGGTTGTCAATCCCTTCAAGGCCACTTGCGAAAGTGAGATCTGGTAGAGATAATATGATAAGATAAATATATTTTTGGTATTTTATAATATAGATTGGAAAAGTAAAGATGCAAATAAAAGTAGATTGAAAGCATATATAAAAAGAGATAGACCCGGGGGCCATAGATTTCACTAGTGGCTTCTCTCAAGATAGCATAAGTATTACGGTGGGTGAACAAATTACTGTCGAGCAATTGATAGAAAAGCGAATAATTATGATATTATCTAGGCATGATCATGTATATAGGCATCACGTCCGTGACAAGTAGACCGACTCTTGCCTGCATTTACTACTATTACTCCACACATCGATCGCTATCCAGCATACATCTAGAGTATTAAGTTCATAAAGAACAGAGTAACGCATTAAGAAAGATGACATGATGTAGAGGGATAAACTCATGCAATATGATATAAATCCCATCTTTTTATCCTCGATGGCAACAATACAATACGTGCCTTGCTACCCCTGCTGTCACTGGGAAAGGACACCGCAAGATTTAACCCAAAGCTAAGCACTTCTCCCATTGCAAGAAAGATCAATCTAGTAGGCCAAACCAAACTGATAATTCGAAGAGACTTGCAAAGATAACTTAATCACACATAAAAAATTCAGAGGAGATTCAAATATTTCTCATAGATAAACTTGATCATAAACCCACAATTCATCGGATATCGACAAACACACCGCAAAAAGAGTTACATTGAGTAGATCTCCAAGAAGATCAAGGAGAACATGGTATTGAGATCCAAAGAGAGAGAAGAAGCCATCTAGCTAATAACTATGGACCCGAAGGTCTGTGGTAAACTACTCACAACTCATCAAAGAGGCCTTGGAGATGATGTAGAGGCCCTCCGTGATCGATTCCCCCTCCGGCGGAGCGTCGGCGAAGGATCCAAGATGGGATCTCGTGGATACAGAAGGTTATGGTGGTGGATATAGTTTTTGTGGTCGCCTCTGATGTTTTCGGGGTACATGGGTATATATAGGAGGAAGAAGTAGGTCGGTGGACTCCCGTGGGGCCCACGAGATAGGGGGCGCGCCCGGTGGGGGGGGTGGCGCTCTCCACCCCCGTGGCCGCCTCATTTGTTTCTTGACTTCCACTCCAAGTCCTCTGGATCACGTTTGTTCCAAAAATCATGCTCCCAAAGGTTTCATTCCGTTTGGACTCCGTTTGATATTCCTTTTCTTTGAAACACTGAAATAGTCCTATTTACTTCTGCTTAAACGCATTCATTGTAAACATACATTTAAACGTATTATTCATCAATGGGAGATAATATATAGCGTCAACTTATTATTCCTATTTGCACATTTTTCCTATAAATGTTTGTTTAATATTGCATCCGTACAACTTGGTACATTCAGTTTCCCAGGGGCTTCTTATGGCGCCCCATAATACGGCAAGACAAGTCCGGACACTTTCAACAGTGCGGCACCCCGAACTTATAGCATTATATGCATCAGCTCCGAATCATGTCTTGGATAGTTGGGTTTGCCCGGCTCTCTTGTTTTGGTACCTTACGTTCCGTTGTATCGGCTAAGGTAGCGCAGGGAGAACTACTGCGATTGTGTACCGGTTCTTCCGGACGAGCACCTCAGTAGAGAAAGCCGAAAACTGACCGGCATGATACGGCGAGAGTTGGTCGCTGTTCGAGAGGTCTTAAAATCCTTAAAGATTTTTTCCGCTTTAGGCAAGGAATCGGCCTCGTCCGATTTAGGCGTATATAGCGCCCCAATTCGGCTTTCCGAATTCTAGGGGCTTCGCCAAAATTTAAAATTGTAGACTTCTATGGCTAAGTGAAAGTTATAAAGCCGTATAGTCCGATTGCCTTGTTCGCTGCGCCAAACACCCGAGTGATTTGTTGCGAGCTAAGAAGCCTGCTACAGAATCAGCTTTTCAGTCGTCCGGTGAGACAAAGCCAGTTCACATCCACCCGACCGACCCCAACGCTTCTCCGACTAATATCTCCCCAACACTCGACCCCAAATAGGAAGAAGCGCTCATCCAGTTCCTCCGTGAGAACTGGGACATCTTTGCATGGAAACCTTCTGACATGCCAGGTGTACCCAGGGGACTGGCCGAGCACCGTCTACGAGTCGATTCAATGGCAAAACCTGTCAAGGAACATCTGCGACGGTCCGCCGTCCAGAAAAGGAAGGCCATTGGCGAAGAGGTGGCTCGGCTCTTAGCAGCAGAGTTTATCCGAGAGATTTAGCACTCCGAGTGGCTCGCCAATGGTGTCATGGTCCCCAAGAAGGACAAGTCACTTCGCATGTGCATTGAGTTTAAACATATCAATTGGGCCTACCCGAAAGATCATTTTCCTCTCCCTCGCATCGACCAAATAGTCGACTCGACTGCGGGATGTGAGCGACTGTCTTTCTTAGACGCCTATTATGGGTACCATCAGATCCGTCTGTATGGACCCGATGAGATCAAAACAGCTTTCATCACCCCATTCGGGTGTTTCTGTTATGTCACCATGCCATTCGGCCTCAAGAATGCCGGAGCCACGTTCATGAGGATGATTCAGAAGTGTTTGCTCACTCAAATCAGTCGGAATGTGGAAGCATACATGGATGATATTGTGGTCAAGTCACGGAAAGGTTCCGACCTGCTGACTGACCTCGCTGAAACATTTGCCAACCTCAGGAGGTATGATATCAAGCTTAATCCATCAAAGTGCACATTCGGAGTTCCTGGCGGAAAATTACTCGGTTTTCTTGTTTCCGAACGAGGAATCGACGCAAATCCAGAGAAAGTGGGCACTATACTCTGAATGAAAAGACCTGTGCGTGTGCACGATGTTCAGAAGCTTACTGGTTGCTTGGCGGCTTTAA